>JAGDQP010017802.1:0-37784 GCA_022664845.1 Lepisma saccharinum | reverse complement strand
AAAAAAAAAAAGGTGTCGGTAAAAGTCAACCGTCTCCTTGTTCTTATTTATTTACCACGATGCCATCGACCCCAAAGATCTATTAGCTATAAGCAACATAAAGATCACTACGATATTCAACAACCACCCAGTAGGAAATATCTTCTTTCAGTTACGATCATAACTTTCTGCTAGTTCTAAAAGAATTTTCAACTGCTAGACTTGAATAAAACTGAAAATATTAATTTTGTAACATCCCATAATAATCGAAAAAATAAGGCATGACTCACATTCAATTAACTTTATTTGGTAGTATGGTCGGTGGGGGACAAATTACTCGAGAATAAGGAAGCATTTCTCCCCTTTTATTTAAGCTTTTAAAGATGAATTTCTGTATCTTTTTTCACTAGTCGAATGTGCGGAAAAAGTAGGGGGTGGCAAATGGCCCCTTGCGGCCCCCAATCGCCGGCCACGTAATCCTTCCCCTTCCACGCAGTATATTCTTCCGCTAAGTAGTGGGCCAGGCCAAAAAATGAAAGCGGAATCCACCCCCGGTAATAGTAAAACAAACTTACTATTTGCATGATGGATGATTTTCATTTTCACCTACGCAGTTGTATTCGAACAAAATAATCCTGTGTGTGGATGCTTTTTATAGGGTTAACTCTACGTTGTATGTAAAAGCAATATAACAATTCACTTTGTTAAAACAGCTTTTCTTATTGATAAAATATTTCTTTATGAAAATTATTATTAGAATGAAATGTTAATAGCATTTCTTTTCACCCTTTATGCCAGAAACTGAAACATACATAATTGGGTTATTCCATGACAAATCGTCCAATTTTAGAACAATTAATTACATCAGTATTAAAAAAAAATCGTATATGATTTTTTACATGCCTGAAGATATCAGAACAACTTTTGAAAGAAAAGTTATGCCCTTATTACTCGCGGGGCGACTATATTTCCAAAATGGCGGGTGGTGTTTGTTACTTCGGTAGACATGTACGGAAACTTGAATATCTCAATAAAACAGAACAGATAGAGAGCTTAATAAAAAAAAAACGTTGGGTAGCTATTGAAGTGTACTTTGAACATATGGAATCATCTTTTCTGAAAATTAATTTATTTATTCCAATAATTAGGCTGAAAAATAAGTAACAAATTGTGTAAAATTTGATATTTAACAAATTTCTTGGGGTGAAGGAATTTAATATAATTCTACAAAATTTTGTAATATTTAGACCTACCAACCGAGTGTATGCACGCAAAAAAATCATGGTCCTGAATCACACTCCTTCTCTTCTACGGGAATTCAAACATGGTCCTTTGCGAAAAATGTCGGATTTCGGGCTTAAATGTCCGAAAACCTTTCGTCATTAAGATACTTCTAGAAGTCAGAAATGGAATATAGTAACACAGACACTATATTCATTACAGAATCATTTTAAGCCCAGAGTTGTGGAGGTTTGTTCTTCATTACACAGAATTTCTCGAAAATAAGTCTTCATAGCAAATGCAACTACAATGAAACTCCTAGTTTTGCACCATGATTACTGTCAATTAGTCTAGATTCAGAGGATCATCAAAATATCGTTAAAGATAATATGAATTGAATGGACGGTAACAGCACTATGGCTTACGCCCGTCCCGAATCAAAATATCGTGATTGTACTACTATTATCACCTGCAACTCGTTTTCCCAGTATATGGGAAATTTTAAGATTTTATTTAGCCGTTTATTAGTAACGTGAAATATCACTACATTTGTTGTGGTACCGGTAATAATAATGTAATGCAATTTTTATTAATGTTCTACGAACAGCATGGTGCCAATACAGCACTAAGTCATACAAGATACATATGGTAGATATAAAGATAAACAAGCATGTGTTAAATATTGAAGTTTGATAGCAATTATTTTACGTAATGGTTGTTGATTAAACTTTTGAACAAATACAATCTTTGTCAGAATCAGTCAATAAATTATGATGCCTTGTTCTGTACAAGGGAACAACTAATTCAAACTTTTTCCTTTATGCTCGAAATTTGAATTATAACTCTTAGGCCGGGATAGGGGATGAGAAAGGATTCGAGGTATCAGCCGGAGCCTATGTTGTAGGTACCATCCCAGCATTTGCCTGGTGTGACTGAGGAAAACCTTCAATCAGAATGTCTGATCGCTGGGATTGAACTCACTGCCTCCCGAATGCTACGCCAACGCTCTACCATTAACCTACGGCACCTCGGTTAATGTTCTAAAGATTCCAGATTTTAAAAAATACGTCAGTACTCCTAATCTTTTGAGAATAAGGCAATTTGAATTTATACCATAATATCCTCAAAAGGCAATAATAATAATAATACTCTATCCTGACTGACTGACATATCAACGTCCAGGCCACACTGTTTAAGCTCGATATTTGAAATTTATGTCTAATTTGGCTTTAACTAACCTATTTCACTGATTTTCGATAAGGTAGCAAAAGAAGTGCATATTTCGAAAGTAGAATGAAAAGAAGTAATTTCTTCTTTTAAAAAAATCGCTGGCCTCTGGTGGGATCGAACCCGATACCTTTAGAATAGCTATCCAGTGCACTAGACCGTACAACCAGATACTCGAAGACGGGTTCCGAGTCGAGTGACGCTGCAGGCGTCTAAGTTCTAAGAATAAATTATAAGTTACTGACCCCCCACATAAGGCACTTTTGCTTTTAACAAATGTAAAGAACGTATCCTTTTCATCTTTCTATATTCTAATCTACCGGTAGAATTCTTATGCAACGGAATGCCGATACTTGAGTTACATAAATTTCTGATTAAAACGATCGGAAAGTTGCCGGACCCACAACCTTTCCCCGACCACCAGGAAGTGGGTGAGGACTCGTTCTCGCTCTTCTCTTGATCATCAGGAAATGGATGGGGAACCGCCTTTTCCCGACCTCAGGGAATTTGCGGGTGTCCATCCTTTTCCCACCATCAAGTGTTGTGGGATGGTCGGAGTTTCGTCTCTATGCCGGTAAGTCAGAGACCGACGGCGGCCCGACGACCAAATGCCCGCCACCTGTGGCTGCGCGCCGACCTCCCCCACCTCTACTTCACGACTACTAGTTTGGGTTCTGCCTATACCCAAACATTTGCCGTCTTTGTCGGCATTCGGCTTCCAGTCATTGCAAGTTGTTTCTCCGTCGTCATACAATGCAAATGCAAATGTGGTATCTTCAAAGAGACCACGTTTTTTTTTCTGTGAAGCAGTCAAATATAAGGCTGCAGTCATCTGTAATGTTTAGACGTACCAAAAGAGTGTCTATTTTCAAAAAATAATTTGGTTGAAATACATCCCTTTATTTCTAACAGGATTCACGCATGACCTTTCGTCGAAAAATGCAGGATTTCGGCCTTAAATATCTAATAAAAAATATTAAATTTAAAAAAAAATCCCTTTCGGTAGGCCTACAGGCTAACGTAGATCTCGAAGTTTTTGTTTTTTTTCAAAAATTCAAATCTCGCCTTATATGAGCGCTATCGAGAAACTATTTATTGTTTTTTTTGATTATTCATCAAGAGCTGTTCAACGATACCCCACAAGAACGCTAGGAGCGCTGCCCCAGAACCCCGTAGTATGTTCGCCCCCAACTTCAGCGCTTTTGAGAGGATGCGCCTCCTTTATCCTTTATCTTAACCAAAATCTTCCTGCACCCTCCCACGTGGGGCTGCGCCCCCAAAGGGGAGGTTTGCCCCATTTATTGTAACCTACTCTTGGTCATACACCTCCACAAAAATAATTTCGTTTCTCTACCTACAATGATTTCGAAATTGAACTTTTGGGGCGGCCATTTTAGATCCAAGTTGACGACTTTTTGAAAGTTTTCTTATATTGTCGTGACCCACTTGTGATGGTATACCTTCAAGTAAGATCTCATTTATCCAGCTCAAACGATGTGCAAAATGGGATTTGGGGCAGCCATTTTGGATCCAAGATGGCGACTATTCCCAAATGTTGTAATATTTCCCTAAACTACTCGTCATAATGCACGTGTATGCCAAATTTCGTTTCTCTAGTTCAAACGGTTTGGAAAATGTTTTTTTTAGGTTCGCCATTTTGGATCCAAGATGGCGTCTTTGGATACATCATGTAATATTTTAGTAGCATACAAGTGATAATGCACCATGTTACCAAATTTGATATTTCTAGCTGCAGCCGTTTAGGCTGTGTATTCTATACAACAATGGGTTCGGCGGCCATTTTGGATCCAAGATGGCGACTTTTTCAACATTTCGTAATATTTTTTGAACTACTAGTGACAATACACCTTTATGCCAAATTTCGTATCTCTAGCTCGAACGATATGGAAAATAGATTTCTTGCTTCCGCCATTTTGGATTCAAGATGGCGTCGTTGAATTCATTAGGTAACATTTTCGGAATCAAACAGTGATGTTTTACCTTTATGCCAAATTTGATTTCAATAGCCCCAGCGGTTTAGGCTGTGTATACTATAGAACAATGGGTTCGGCGGTCATTTTGGATCCAAGATGGCGGCCGATTTTGCTCATTAACGAACTTAACCGAACTATTAAGCCTAGAAACAACATATAATAATTTGCTTCAAATATCTTCAAAATTATGGCCGCTAGCGTGTTAATATATAAATATATACTTAGATGTACCGATCTCAATAGGTATATTTTTTTTCGAAATCTACCTAAAAAAAGCCTTGTTAGTGGTCAGCTCACAACCAAATTTGCAACTTTTATTTCTAATTGGTTTGGTCAGTGCAAGCGGATTAAGTGTGTATATGCAGCTTCATTGTTACTGCCTATACACTTCATTTTATCTATCTATGCAACTTCATATTACTACACTGCTTGAAAGGCACACTTTTTAGCTCCCATGAACAACCTTATTTGACCAAACAAATAAAAATTGTCATTTTGAACACATACAAGCTTCCTCGAGACCAAATTTCAATTTTTAGGATGGTCCATTTGAAATATTTGACCCAAATCCGGAATTTTTCCTGTAGCAAAAAAGCCCTGTGATTCAACGCCACGGATTTTTTTTTACACACTCATCCTGTTGATAGTTCTAAAAATCACAAGATATATTGCAGTCTTATATTCAGCTCCTTCCCCAAAATATAGGGACATTCGTGAATATACCACATTCGCATTTGCATCGTATGGCGAAGAAAATCCGCTAGTATTGACAAAAGCATTACGAAATAAAAGTTGGTCACATACAAAGCATCTTCGAAACCACATTTCAGATTGTTTCATGAGGACGCATATGAGATCCAAAATCTGGCATTTTCGCAAAGGGCCATGTTTGAACACCCGTAGAATGAAAGTGCGTGATTTAGGCCAGAAACTCTTTTGGGAGGTCTAAACATGACAAAATTTTGCAGAATTCTATTCAACTCCTACACCCCAAAAACTTGGTTTACAAATCGAATTTTATACAATTCGTAACTCATTTTTCAGCCTAATCTTTGGAATAAATTAATTAATTTTAAAAGACGGGATTCCACATCTTCGAAGTACACTTCAAGAGCTGCCCAATGGTTTATAATTCAGCTCTCTAGTTTTTTTTTTTAGATATGCAGGTTTCCGCACATGTCTACGAGAGTAAAAAGTCACCCGCTATGTTGGAAATATGGTCGCCCTGGGATATATAAAAAAAAACCATACCATTTCGTTCGAAAGTCGTTCTGATATTTTCAGGTATGTAGGATACGAAAAATAAGATTTTTCAAAAATGGTATTGTAACGATTTTTCTAACATTGGATGATTTGTCCAGGAATGACCCAATTTTACTACAACTAACCTAAACCAGTCAATCGTCCTTATCTAAAATCACTCATTGCATAAAATGGTCCACTTAGCGTGACTCAATTTGGTGGTGTTTTAACCCTAGATTACAAAGGCGTAGTCTGACAGATTACTTTAGAAAAAATACTCACACTTGTTTGTTTTTTTTGTCATAAGCTTTAAAGCAACCTTTACAGTTTTGAATAACGTATCTAGTTGACTTGGCACTCACAGCAGATACTTTCCCGCAGGTTCCCACATGGCTTCAGCACTAGTCGCGTAGTCTTGTCAGACGACGCCTTTGTAATCTAATTCATACACTGTACTTCGTAAGCAAAACCGTAGTCTACTAGACGACGCGAATTAAAAATGACAAAGAGACTAGGAAGGCAACGACCCTTCACCTTCATTGTCTACCCACGCACTGAAGGTACACGGAGTAGTGGAAATTTCAGCACTAGTCGCGTAGTCTGTCAGACGACGCATTTGTAATCTAGGTTTAATAAGACAAATCTTGGCAATATTTTTCTAGTTGTAAAACTAGCTCATTGTTAAATTCTTTGCTTTCTAAACCAAATGCCACACGGACATAGGTTCGAGCCCTGGTCAGAACGCATTTTCGTCCCTTCTAATTAATAAGACAATAGTAACTTTTCATCAGAGAACAAAGTATAGAATGTGGAACCAAGCCAGAGATTAAAGCCTCACCACTTCCATGTGAAAAAAAAAACATTTCAGACTACAGAACTGAAAACCTGTGAAAAGAAACTAAAGCACAGTTTAGTGTCCTCGTCGTTCGTGGGGATCGTGAACTTCGGGGACATTGAACTTGCGGTCTGCAACGATGATACGACTTCGGATATTTCTCCCTTGTCAACTTATTTGCTTTTGAAAGCCTAACTGTTTCAAGAAGGTAAATGAGAATATGGAGACGTAACTTCCGTATAACAAGTAGCTGAAGCCAAATACACTACACGCAATTATTTATTGTTATTACACGATTTATTTGTATTTAAGATTCATATAATATACCACCTGTCACCACCACCCCTCTGATGTTATATTTTAAACATAATAATAACGTGTCCTAAAAAGGTTAATTATTATTTTATCAAATTACTCATACTTTGAGGAATATATCATTACATAAATTTTCCAAAACTGGATTTGAACCCACGTCCTCACGACTAGAAAAAAACTTTGGTAAACTTTATTTTTATATGGGTGTCTAGTAACTTTGGACTTCGGCCCGTCAAGATTCGTCGTTAGCTGTTAAAATCCACACCCATGCCGGGACCTTCGAGCCGATGGCCTACCGCTCGGCCGGCTCACGATTAGAAGCCACGCACTCTTACCACTGAGCTAACATGAACACATCACTGTCAACTTTTTTCTGATACAACTCCTCCTAAAGAAACATGACAATTTTCGGTGTCAAAGACAACGGCATTGATATCCGTTGCAAATGGTGTTTTTGCTCTCCTTTGTCTTGTTCATTGTACTATGAATGCAAGACATATCTGCTGTCTTTGCTTTCATTGAAAATGTTCTTTTACGTATGAAAACGTAGGTAAGAAAACCATTACGTGATCAGATGTTTGGATGGTTTCGAAATACTGTTTCATTACGTATGTCAATGAATGTTACTTTTTTCTACACTTAATAACATTTCAATATGCCTTACTGCACTTAAAATAAGGAAAACACATTTTTACCAATTGCAAAGGTTCACCCTACCTTTCAGGGCTCGAACCTGGCATCTTTGGTTTACGGTTTCCGAAGATACCCGAAGCTGGACAAAGAATTTTCAGCTCAAAACAGCCTACACTCCACTGCACGATTGCTGCATCGTAAGCTTCGACCATGCGTGGTTTTTATGTAAGTAGCTAGTTTTTATTTTTTTTAAAGTCTGGGACCACTTGTCGCAATGTAGTGAATTTTTAATCACCTTGCTATTCACTCGAAGCCGATGTATCATGCTCTCCGCGTAATGTATTGGGCTGTCAGAGTATGTCCGCTACTTTCGCGATATATTCTCTATTTCTGATAACTTCCAGTGTGTTTGCCATTACCCTGTGAAGCATCCAAACTGATTACCGTATTGGCCTGAAAATAAGCCACACTTAAAACTAGAGGGTGAAACAAGAAAGATAACCAGATACTGAGGGGAAGAAATTATCGTACACACGTATTTTGTAGTTAGGTGCGGTATAATAATAATAATAAAAAAAAAGTACACATTAAAAAAAAAGTATTAGCTGATTTCACTACCGGTATTTCTCTCTCGCGGTTCTCTTCAATTTTCTCTCCTGATACCTCGTCCTGAAACATTATTATCCCTTGCCGATGGCCTCGGATGATAGTGAAGCTAGAATCTACTCGCACATTTCTGATGAAATGTCGTCTAAGCCAAGGTAGCGAATATAAGCCGCAACCTAACTTTTCGCTGTTGAAATTTGGATAAAAGGTGCAGCTTATCTTCGGGCCAATACAGTATTTGCTGGAGGATACCCACGAAGCCATAGTGTTGTTCTAGGTGACGTGTTTTAAAAAGAAAACTGCTATCTGTAGTAGCTCTCTTCTAATCAGCATACCCATATTAAGAAAGGCTAAGCTGTCAATACTTATCCCACGAAATATTTCGAACCTGCGTGCTAAATAAACCAAATCTCACTCTGCGCTGTATTCAAGTGATGAGAAAGCCTATCTTATGAACACTAGCGAACTAGTGTGCGGCAGCTAGGAAAGTTCGGTTGAACGTCGTTAACCAGGAACTGCGATTATCCATATTTTTACGAATGTTGTCAATCACGAGAAATAGATTGGTACCAGTCCGATTCATCGGAAGTAAACAGTTTCCGTGATATGATCACTTCCGTGTATATTTCGACTCGAAGGGTTATTCGGAAATATGAAGTTAATTCCGGAATTCCTTTAATTACAGAATTTTCCGATTTCCGACTTCCGAGATTTCGGCATCCCGGAATTCCAGATTCTTGAAATTCCGACATTTCGGAAATCACAAAAATCGGCATTCCGACGATCCCTAGACCTGAGTAAGTCTGTTGTGGAGAAAATTTTAAAGTTTGCAAAAGTGTCCCCCTTATAAAGACATTAAAACATTTTTAGAAACTAACTAACCTCAAAGGTATCAAATATTTTTGTAATTGAAATCAAACTGAATATTACAAAACTAGTAGTATTAATTACACGTTTCAATTTGCGAACAATGTCTCTCGTTTCCTACAGTAATTGTAACTCAAAATGTTTAATACTTCTTAAGCATGTTTGTTTCATTTTAAAGATGTGTTGTTTTCTTCTACGGGATGAATACTTTCGCAAACTTAAAATGTAAATTTTTGTGATCCCGGAACGTCGGAATTTCAAAAATCTTGAATTCCAGAGCGTCGACATTTCGAAAAGTCCAACTTCGGAATTGACTTCGCATTTCTGAACACCCCTACTCAGCTCTTCGACTTGAGTCGAAATGGACCCAAAATTTGGGAAACTTTGCGTGCCAGGTTTAATTAAATGAACTGTGCAACAGCGTCAGTTACATTTCGTAAATAAATGACCATATTTCGAAAACTGTATACTTCCGGTGCCGATCGATTTGATTAATAATAATATAATATATATATTAGTAAAAACAATCATGATAATCCCAATGCTGGTTAACGAAGTTCATGAAAAAGTTCTTGCTGACGGAAAGAGATTTTTAAATCACTCATTGGGAAATATTAGACTTGAAATATATTAATTGCATTGGTCGACGCCATTAATGAAACCTATTAATAGGGTGGACCAGAGGGTGATCGATGAAATTTTAGGTGGGCCTTCTGCAGAGAGATAATCGAACTTTTTAATTCAAGTTAGAAAACATTTTGATATGGGGAAGTGCCCAAGAGCTTCATTCAGGGGTGTGGCTCCCTTAATAAAACAGAAAACGAACTCCCTCCGGACAGTTCTGTCTCATATCCTCTGAAAAAAAAAAAAAAAAAAAAAAAAACGGTGGTGTTCAAAAATCCCGCCCCTCTCTAGAGGTTTTTCTGTAGGAAATTCCTATAATCTTCAAGTTACTCTAAAATATAGTTCAGAAGTACAAATATTCTATTAAAGGAAACACCAAGTTAATGTTAAAGTTTTATTCTGTACAAAATGATCCTTGGTTTATTCATTTTCCTCACTGCGCAAGCGTGCGTTTCCGTTCGTCACTCTAATTGAAAGCTGCTGTGCTCTTTCCACAATAGCTCGCCTCTTCTTCGATGATACTGCATGCGCGATCTCGGCACAGAACTTTCGGTTTTGCATCATAAGCACCTCCAGCTCCTAAAAATAAAAAGCAAAGCAGCCGCCATTTTAATTTTTATATTGGTAACAAAATATAAATATTGTAATGCATTTTATAGCAAGAGAAACACTGATCAAATTATACCTGTCCACAACAGAGATACAAGTTAGAGAATTTTAAAACCTATGATATTACGAGTCACAAGCTTTTGAACAAGTGTTAATCAGGTGGGTGGGAAATACGGATATATTGAAAAAGCAGTAGAGCCTCAGCTATGGTTAGAGCGAAACCTACAGAACGGACATGATTTAGTCGATGGAAAACTACAGCCCTACAATAACAAAGATACATCGCACGTTTGCAAGAAGTGTCACCTCAAAATTGTCCAATTTTCGTCCCTTTCATCCTCAAAAGCATCAGAAATCCATTCTTCTGACAGAAACGCCACAAGTCTAACTACATCAAAAGCCGGTAGATAGCTTAAGTTTTTGACGGATTTTGTATATAGCTTCAAGTAAAACACCACTTGTTATCCTCCTCCTGTAAACATATTTTTTTTTAGTTGTGACACTTTTCTTGCAAACGTGCTATATGTCAAATTAGGTTACCTGTGTTAAATGTCACAATTTAACACTAGAACGGCGGAAGCTGTCATTTTGACGGTTTTTGAAATTCAATATTTCCCTAGAATTTGGTTGTGGAGCATTCAAATTTTGACTTTTTCTCGTTAGGCTAGAAGTATTTTCTGTCAATTTCACGGCTGAGACAGTCATTTTAACAGCTAGCCTTTCATTACGAAACAGTTGACTTGACAAAATCGCGCGCCCTTTAGTTGTGATCTGAAGGTCAATTATAAATAACAGCTCATTGTTAGTAAGCGTGTTAATTTCATTTAGCTAGTTTGCAGCGTTTTGGCTGTGGTTTTGTTGTCTGGAAAACTGTTCAGTGTAAACAAAATATTGAAGAAGTAGCGTGATATACAGGATACTGATTCTGATCATGAAACTTGATTTGGGCTAAGATGAAGAGGGTTCGACTTGGGTAATGATTCGTAATGTAAGTGACCGTGAGAAAAACAAACTCAAGAAATAGAGGCTCCATCGACTATAAATACCCCGGTCTGTGATGTTTAGTGTTCAAATAGTGGTTGAAAGATGAAGCTTATTTTTGTGTAAAATTTTGGAAATGTGTATAACGAAAAAAAAAATAATTAAAAAATCACTTTTAACCTACGCCATGAATTTATAAAACGTTAAAAGTGCTAAAGAGAGCAATTTCCTCGGATAGTTGGCTGTTCCAACAAACTATTATGTTGTTAAAGCAAGTTAGTTTCATGCTTGTTTATGAAGTGCAACACGATATTAAGTTTGAGAAGGTGAAAGTAAGTGATTTACAACCTTGACTCAAGTAGGCATGCGATATGGGAAAAGACCGCTACATGGAAGCTTACTGAAAGTTTTCATTTTCCAAATTGTGACTTTGTGTAACGTCAATTTCTTTTATTTATTTATGTGTATTATGTACACTCTCAAAACTTGAGTAAGATTTCGCATGCACGAAAATCGGGTCACACAACTGGTCTTTTGAAGTAATTCCAAGTGTTGATAAAATAATAGAGATTTTCAAAGGACAAAAGTAGTTATACTTTCTTTACATGTTTAGTTTTGATCTTGTTGAGATCATTATGTCAAATTTTATCTCCAACTCGTATTGCGATTGCTGGGTTTCATCAAAATTCGTTAAGAATTTACCTAGCAGTTAAGAAAATTTAAATGCTTTCGAAACCATTTGAATCGTTAAATTCTTAACGAAGATTGGAGAAACCCACAGAACATGTGATATGTCTGTAATATTACTTGCCTTTTGTTAATTATTGTTTGTTTTTTTAATTAATTAATTAATTTATGAAAACGGACTTAAATCTTTCCTTCCACCGAATCGTTCCCTCCGGAATTTGGCCCTGGGTCTGCCACTGCATAGAGTGGAGTACTTCAGGTCACAGTTGACAGTCAATTTTAAAAATTAAATATTTAAAATTTCTTAAATGCAGTTCGAAGTATCCGTATCAAACTTTGAGTATACATATTCAACACAATCGAAACATATTGTGGTTGTCCCTGCACCCAGTTGTAGGCGTTGCCACCCTATTTTAAAATTCAATTGTTCAATTGCATCCCATACTGTTACGAGCCGATAGCCACTATACTATACTTTCAATAAAGCGCGAGAGGAGTCGCGGGACGTGGCTACGTTATGATGCAATTCGAAATAATACTTATCAGAGCCCTATTGCAACAGACTCATTAGAAGAAACATATATGTAGTTGCCTGTTAACGAGAGTTATGGATTTATACAAAGCTTTTTAAATATGCAAAGAACATAAAATATTGTTTGTTAGACTGTCTGTATCTATATAAATTTTCACAGTATGGGGCGAGGCTTGGACTCCGGAGCATGAGGGAGCAATGCCCCGAGTTTTTATAGTGAAACACGATGTACTAAATAGTGTATCTCTGTCCTTGAATAGAAGCAGGTTTTTTTCCCGGATTTTGAACTACAGGTAATTGATTTCTGCAGATGGCATGAATAATACTGTACTTAGAAATTAACGTACTGTATACGGGATGAGAGCATATTTAGATAAAAATTCATAGTTTTTCAGTTTACAGTAAAGAGGTCTTCGAAGTTGTATTATCTCTAGGAACTTAAATTCTTCCTATTAATTCAAAATATTTCTTCAGTTCCCTGGAGGTTTATTAGTATTTTATTACTAACTACACCAAATAACTTCAGTCATAGTTTTGTCAGAGCGAAGATATAGGAAGCATAGTAATGTGGCAATGAATGCACAAATAATCCTATCATTTGCCTCGTAAGACTGCAGAAAAATAAATCAATAGTAAATTGCAATGAACGTCTGAAGATTTTAACTCCAATTCTTCTGATTACATTAATTATCTGCAGAGTCAAGTAATAGACACTTGCTGTCTGAAAAGAAAGACATGTTGAAAAAAAAATGAAAAAGAATGTTTTTTATTGAAAAAAATTTCACATAAAAAAATGTGTTTTTTCTCCAACACTACATATATACGTTTATGCGTACTCGTCTTAGCAGGATACTACTGAAACCTTTGTTGTAACAAGGTTCTGCAGTAATTATTGGTCGGTTGGTAATCATAACGGAACTATTGCTGAGGTTTTTCATTCCTTTGGAAGCTGCTTCTCTCTCCATATAGCACTAAGGTTCGTAGATTAATGCCGTTCCTTCCGTTTTGATTAATTTTGGCTGGGATCTCAATTCCTTGTTATTTAACATAACGGTTTTCTAGGTACGGTAAAAAAAAAAAAAAAAAAGTCTAGTAACTTTGGACTTTCGCCCATCACGATTCGCCCCTTAGCTATTAAAATCCACACCCATGCCGGGACTCGAACACGGGACCTTCGTGCTGTTGGCCTACCGCCGCAGACCGCACGGCCGGCTTTGAAGCTACGCAAAAACAATTAAAGAATGTTCAAGGAAAAATTTCTGCCCTTTATAACGCAGCTTTTTGGCCACAGGCCGACATGTATAACTTTTCTTTTATGGTCCTTGGAGAATGAACGGGAAAGTTGTCACCACGAACCTACATTCTAGGTATCACCCAGCATTTTCCTGGTGGAACTTAAAAAAACTTCAGCCAGAATAACCGGCGTCAGCGAAACTCAAACGTGTCGCAGCCTCCACAATCCTTACATGAAGTCAACGACCGTAAATATTAAACGTGGAGAACTGGGTCCAAACTATTCACGTTTCAAAATATGCTGTCGTTGTAAATACTATTCACGTTTCAAAATATGCTGTCGTTGTAAATACAAAAGTAAGGGTATCAACTTTATTAGACCACGTTATGAAACTTCATCCATTTAAACTATATGCTTTTTGAGAAGGCTGTAAGCATATTCGATTACCGAACCATCAGCCTAATAGTAACCTACTCAGAGCTGCTGCTTCTACAAATATTTAACAAAAGATTATACGGTAGGGTGAATGCAGAAATTAAGAAGAAACAGTACGGATTTTGAAGAAGGAAAAATGAACAAGAGACGCTACTAGTAAAGATAAGATAAAATGAATTTTATGGGCGGTAACAGCACTATGGCTTACGCCCGTCCCGAGACGCTACTAGTTTAAGAACAATAGGAGAGAGAGACATGGAGAAAGGTAAAGGAATGCAAGTACCATTTGTTGGTTTCGAAAAGGAATTCGATCAAGTGCAAAATTTTAATGCAAGTTTATTGAAGAATGCATGTGTGGAATGGAAAGATCGAAGATTAACAAGGAACTTGTTTCTAAATCAGAGAAGGGTTAAAAGTAGAGGGCAACTATCAGAACGAACAGCAACAGGCGAGGAGTGAGACAGGGATGCTGCCTCTCGTCCACTTTAATTAATATATATTTGGAAGAAGTTATAAACAGTTTCTTCGAGAACGAAAGAGGAGTTGGGGTCGGAGGAAGAACATTCGAATGCATTACAATTGCGGATAAATTAGATTTGCAATTGTTCTTGCAGAGAATAAGGAATCACTTAAAATGTTAAAATAGCCGCAGAAAAACTGTCAAGAACATAGAATGAAAATAAGGATAAAGAAAACGAAAGAAAAAGATGGAAAAAATCAAACATAGGAAACATCAATATCGGAAAAGTTAAAACAGGTATCCAGCTTGAAGTATTTGAGAAGTATTACAAGTGAGAATATGAAATGTGAAAGGGGTATCAAGGCGAGAATAGTAATGGATAAACAGACCATCACCGACTACGATCTCTTAGCGCCTTCCCATACGGTTTAAATATGCGAACACGACCTAGTTCTCTTGGTGGCCGCTGTTGCGCTACTTACAGGCAGTACAACCTACGATGCAGTCAGCTGGTTTCTTGGCTGTAAACAGAGTTGTAAAGCTGGAAAATGTTATAGACATGAACAGAACAATGAATTTTTGTTTTGCTAACTATCCCACAAACATGGAATTGTTTCTTAACCTCAATTTATTAAAAGAAAATGAAAATCAACATATTTACAAGGAACACTACAAATAATTAGCTGTAAAAACAATCCTTTACTAACGTATCAATTTACTTGATAGTGGTTTTCAAGGGTTTATTTGTAGGGGAGGAAAGGGGGAGAACACTTCCTGTAACTTCGTGTGATTTTCCTGGTACCTCACGTACCTGTTATCATATAGGGCGGGAAAACACTTTTCACAAAATATTTATAAAACAATTCTTTCGTACGGGCATATTACATCTCACAATGTTTGACTAGCAAGTTACTTTTTTAAAAGCGGAAAGTGTATTCAACATTATTCAGGTTCCACTGACTTTCTCGTGTCACATGACCGCATCGGTGCTATCCAATGAGCTCTATATTTAGCCATACTGGATTGTTTAATCAATGTCAGTCAAAGCGAATACTTAGAACTCTATCGTCCACTTTCAGTCTAATCCAATATGGACCAAATTTTCAGTCCTAACTAATTTATATATTTATTTTTAAATTATGAGCAGCGACAGTGCCTGGGTAAAAGTACTTGGGGAGGCTACAATATTACATCTGAAGAAGTCGGGAGCCCGACTGAAGTTTTTGACAGGTATAAAATAAAACTGTGAAGCTAGAAGGAAGCTAAGGTTGATTTAGGGGGCTTCAATTCTCTATTGTCTGTCTGGCGCTGCCCCGGAGTATGAGGTACTGAAATACGCATGTAAATAGCACATCTTGTAAATATTACCCTATAATTTCTTCCTACCCTTTTCGGTGGCAAATAAAACCTTACTTCCATTGATTGAACTGACGTGACATCCTAGACGAGCTGGAGAGCTTCTAAGGGACCTACAGTTTTTGGTAAAGTGAGATTCGATACACTCCGTTCACTGGACCACGGCGGGAATTGAACCCGTGACCACACTCAGAAAGCCAGCGCGCTAGAATGACAGTATAGTTTCTTCCATAACAAGTGAACCTTCGTCCCTTGTCTGAAACAAAATCTATTAGCAACCCACAGGGCACGTGCTTCTAACCGCATTGTAAATATTGGCAGATGAACGACGTTGCCAACCTCCATAAAAACAAAATCTTACGTTCACCAAAAATAAACTTTACCCTTTGTGAATAGTACAGGACTCCTCTCTCAAAGATTCGTAAGGAAACCTAAAGTTGATCTGAATAAGGGTCAGTCGGTAGAATGCTTGACCTATAAACCCAAGGACCCAGGTTCGATTTCCGGTGCCGGCCATCCTTACTGATGTTTCAATTTTTCCTCGGTAACATGTCGATAAATGTCCCCTAGTTGTTGTTATTATTATTATTAGAGATATAAACATGGCACAAAAAAGAAAGTCTGGCTTTTTTCCCGAAAAGAAGTTCTAACCAATGATAATTTGAGGAGTGATATGTTTATCATGCTGAAAAAATGTACAAAAATATATAAATGCATGAAATTTATGAACTTTTCGTAAAGATTTATTCTGTATCCGCGCTTAGACCATCCGAGTCATTGCTGTTCTCTTCCATTGAGTCAAATACTTCAATAAAAGACGCGTACAACTGCTGTCGAAAACTGATTCTAGGCCCCTATCTCGCTTCAATCTTTTCTACATGTTTTATATATTTCTTCCACTTCTTACACCTGACAACCACGGTCTAAAAAATCCGACATTCTGATTTTCTTATCCTCACACTTACGCAAACAATTTCAAACTAAATTTCTAGAGGGTGTAAACTCTGCAAAAAAAGGAGGCAATAAATTTTTTACGACAGGACCCTGTCACTTCCTTTGCGCAGTAGGGAGTTTCTGGGGGAAGTGTTTTGGAAAAAAGTTCTTAAGAAATAAAATCCACTTTACCTGAAAGCAGAGAGGTATTCTTAACATATTTTAAAACTATTTCCGGAAATACTGTATTCTTTAAATGATATACGCCACATTTCCAAAATGTGTGCTTAAATTTGTTTGGAATATTTTTACGCATATTTCTAGCATTAGCCATATTTTTAAAACAAATGAATACTCTAGAAAAATAATATTTTATGTTCAGATATGATTTTAAGATGTTTGGAAATATTCTTTAGTTATAAGATTTCCATTGTTTTAATGTAACGAAAACCTTTTAACATTTTCAAAATATAAAAAAACATTAAATATATAAAATTATTTTTGTGAGTTATATTAGATAAAAGAAGCTTTTAAAATGTGTGGGAAATACCAGTATTATGGACTCTTTTATGGTTTTAAACTATTGTTGGAATGTTTTAACAGTATATTTGGGAAGTTAAATGTGATGCAGAAAATATCATGTTTCCTTATTTGGCACAGGAAATATTTTTAAAACATTTGGAAAATATTTCTCTGTTGTGCGGGGAATAACTTCGCAATACTCAGTTACAATGTATGGCTTTCCAAAGTAGGATACTGCAAATATGAGAAAATTGTTAAAAGAAGCAATACAACAGAAAAGTTTCCCATACTTATTGGCCAGAAAGTGATACGCTTTCTTTACAAAATGCATTGTGTATGCTAGTTCTTTCGAGGGATAGCACATATTTAACATTTGATGCATTTCGTTTGTATATCAAGCTCATAAGAGTTGAGTCGCATTTATTTTGGATGAGTATGGATTGAAACATGATTTGTACCTTGAACTCTTTCGAACTTCGAATTCCCAGAAAAGCAGTAGATGCTAATTTCATTCTATATAGTCCTCCTATATGTGAGAAAGAAATACATAATAAGTATAATGCGAAGATATAGGCATCGTGATTGCCGTAAAGTACTGAGGCTATAAGTTGTTTATGCCAAATGAGCATTGGTTGAATATTGTGTGGTTTACTATAAAATGTTAAGTTGAATTATATTATATCAGTTTCAGAAGCATACTAATTTCATACAATTTTAACCTGCAAATTAGTGAATTGTGTTCTCCAAGTTTTTTTTTATTTATTTATTTATTATTATTATTTCTTACCATAAACCTTCGTTTCTTAAGCATTGTTCTGTAAGAATTCAACATTTTCAGAAAATTAATCACCATAATTTCAGTATAAAACGAAAGGAACTTTTGTGAAACTGTTGCCTACACATGTCGCACGTGAACGACTCATATGAAAACTTTTTTACATTATCACAGTACAGTAAACTTGTTAAAGTTACATTCAGTTACATGCTGATAGTCATTTTCTGTCAAACTGTCCATTGCCTGTAAGTAGCGCCACAGCGGGGAAAAGATCAACTAAACTTGTTCGCTGCAATACATGCTACGAGTACGAAGTGGGAAGGCGCTAAGAGATCGTAGTCGGCGATGAACAGACTTTCAATAAGAAGAATCTCGTCTGCGTATCGATGTACAAGGAGTTGAGGAAGAAATCTGTTTAAATGTTTTGTATGGAGTAGCAGGGCTGCGGAGTCTGTACTCAAAACCTTCGACTCAGACTCCTGAATTCTTCTAAAAATTGCAATATATATTTCTACATTAATTGACAGACGCAATGTATAAGGCACTTAATCACTGTCAAAGGAGAATCATCAGGCTATTTTTAGAACCTTTCTAACCAAATATAAGCTTGTTACTTGAAATTTCACACTGACTTAGAAGATAGTGTAAGATATAACTGAACACAGCACCTCGTGCCTAGAAATAATTTATCGACGCATAATTATTATAATGTAAAGTATTTTTATTTATTTAAAGTATATATATATATATCTTAGAAACAGCATGTGGTCCCCATTTTACACTAAGAAATAAGAGAGGAAAAAAACAAATAGCAGATATAAACAAAAACAAACAAACACAAATATGAACAAAAACAAATATAGCAGATATAAGAAAATATAACATATGATATTAATGCTAAAAAAATTCCCTGTCGCAAAATATCATAAAGGTAGTTTTGTGAAGGTAAAAGTCGGGGGATAAAGTGTGGAAAGTCTGATTAAAAATTATTTCTTTTCTGAAGATTATATGGAGTCTTGATGTATCGCAACATGTAACTTAAAAACGGGGAGAATATGATTTCTGAGAAAACACAATTTTTGAAGGTATCAAAATTTCGAAAGTTTACGGCGGACGGCAGGTGCATAATTTAGTTGAAGGTAGAATAATTCTCTGTGATTTTTGAGAGGATTTAATACACGTATATAACCTAAATGATAAGAAAATGGATGTAATCGATCTTTGAAATTGGAAATACATACATAACTGCATTTTTATTATCCTATCGCTACAGATATACAACTGCCTCACGATGGCTCTTTTTCATAGATGGACGGACGCACATGCTTTTAAGAAACGATTAACTAAAAACCCAAACATAATTCCTTCCCCTAATACAACTAAGGCATGTTAAATCTTAATTTTTAACGGATCATATTACATTTTCCATTTAGTAGGAGTCGGAATCTTTAGTGTAGTAGTGCAGTATTTCCCAACCTGGGGTAGGCGACTAGCATGTAAGGAGTCCTCAATAGTTTGACGTGTAACGAGAATTTACTTCTTGATATTTACATCGTATTATACAGATTTCCTGATATAAAATAATTTCAAAGCACGATAGTGTCGAGCTGAGACGTTCTCGACGGATTCATTTCTTATTTATGACTCGGAACATTCCGGATAACCGATTTCCAGATAACATTTTTCTTTCTTTTATTTATTTATAGCATTTAGGCATCTAAGGCTTAGGCCGGGATAGGGGAGCGGAAAGGATTCGAAGTGTCGACCAGTACCATTCCGGCATTTGCCTGGTGTGTGAGAAAAAACCCTGGAAAAAATTCAATGACGACGGTCGGCCGCTGATCGAACCCATGACCTCCCGAATGCTACACCAACGCTCTACAACTGAGCTACGGCGGCTCTGTTTCCAGATAATCGAGCTCTACTGTATTTATTTGTTTAAGTTTTTTTTTCATCGATTAATATGAAAAATAAGTACATAATCAGATATGAAAAAGCTGACGGCCGCAAAACAACAACCCCCATCACATTGAAAAACTGTAAGTGAATAAAATCGTTAGTTAATTATTATTATTATTAACAAGTGACTTGCAATATTGTTAGCAAACTGCATTCAATAATACTTTCATGTATTTAAATTGTACGCTTTTTTTAAGCTAAGAATAACGCAAACAGATCTTTGGATACTGTACTTGTATGTATAATGTTTTCCATGGTTGTAGGAGCAGGGGTCCGCAAGGAAATTAGAAAGAAATCATGGGGTCTGTTGCCTGCAAAAGTCTGGGAAGACTGGTATGTACTGAGCAGAAATGTGGACTCTACGAAAGAACGAAGGAAGAAAATTCGAAATATTGCATATGTGGACATAAAGAAGAACGGAAAAATCAACTCGATACAGAAGATGCGAAAAGAAGTGCTGAAAAGAATAGGAGAGATGAACAATACTCGCGGTGGTTCAGCAGTAGAGCCTTCACCTCTGTTGCGTGAGGTCCTAAGTTCGATTCCAGCTCATGCCATGTGAGCTTTCTGGTTAATAAACACCGTGTGCGTCTGTTTTATTGGAGTTCTCCTATTTCCTCCCATCTTCAGCATTCCACCAATTTCATCATCATCTATTCGGCCTGAGCCTAAGTTCCCTAAAGGACTTAAATAAAATTCAAATTCGATGAACAATACTGAGACAAAGAGAAAAAGAAACTGTTTAGGACATTGGCTAGGCAGAGATTAAATATACTGAGAGATGAAAATGTCCCTATCTAGTGCATGTATAGGTCTTTCTAATTCCAGGTGACGTCACTTAGGATTGGTTCTCGATTTTCCCGATAGGTGTGTTCACTGGTTAGACGAATATTTTTTTTTTCCTTTAGAATTTTTTGGTTTCAAATATGAAGAAACATTTAAACAAAGCTATAGAAGTTTTGCGGTTTGATTACCTTGATTTTATTTTAATGCGTTCGTTTTTTTACTTAAGTCAGTTGGCTTTTTTTTTTATCAGTTTTGCTTATATCATCGTTTCCGTTCTGTTGCCTCCTCGGGTTAAAAAAAGTCAGAATAACGGACATCTTTACTTAAGGAAGAAATTGAAATTCTCACCGCACATCCAGAAATTGAATTTTCGTTGATAATATGACAGCCATAGTGCCATATTACTAAAAGCTTACACAATTTATAAGTCACTGGAGTATAAATTTCCAGAAGTCCATTTTTCATCTGTGATAAAATACAGTGAATGGCAAAATTTAGGCTTATTATCTATGTGCTTGAAGTTTCTCGTATTGAAGTGAAAATTTATATCCATGTTCATGTTCATCTCCACCTGCAGTTCTGGGGTAGTAATTAGTTAAGTTTTGAAGATTATCTTTCATTCCCCGTGGTTGGTCGTTGGTATTTTGATCCAGGAAAGGGAAGCAATGGAAATGAGTGGCTAAACCTGTTGTTTTTCCCCGACTCCATGGATCATTTAAAGAATGCTTGGGTATTTTCCTGTTTTGGGAAGTAAGTTAAGATCTTGGAATTGCCCACATTTTGAATTCAAGATGGGAGATACTTAAATCTATTTGAGTAGTGATGTGAACATTAAATTAACTTAATTAGAAGATTGAATTTTCAGTATAAGAAAACTTCTTAAATTCTGTTTTGAACATGATGTGACTTCAATTTACAAACTCCAGAAATTCCAAATATAACTACTAAAATATTTATTCTCAAGATAAAGTTTATCGGAAGGTAAATTTTGTTGATACAGTGAGAGTACGTTAGCTTGGTTGTAAATAATGTATCTGGTGAGTGTATTTGTGTGAAATTTGTGTTCCTTCTCCTTAACATACTAGGCCTTTTTTTTTTTATTTGTTTTAAACAACTTGAAATTGATGGGAGTTGGAATGGCATTATTTTTAAGTGGAATTTCTTAATTTATATATACATGTGTCTGTTGTGTAAAATACTGTTTCGGTCCGTTTTCCTTTGCACTTTGCTTTTTCGTCTTTGATGATTTATTTCCGCAACGTACGATTGGGCGTACGTCTTGTATGCCTTCAGGACAAGCGTACGTCCTGAAAGACTTGCTGCTTTTGGTAGAACATTGATGATAATGATGTGAAAAGTACTGCAAAAGGAAGTTATGAAAATTATATCAAAACAATATACACTTTAACAAAATATTGTATCACATTTCCTTTTGCTATATTTAAATCGAAAAGTTGTCACACAGATTTTTTTTTTTTTCCAAATGAGTTCAAAAAGGACATTATTTATTTTTACAGTTTTAGGGCTCCGAACGCAATAATGGCACTATTGAAATAATTCCAAGTAATCTGATTTGCTTTTCACAACGCTGACACGCGCAGTGATTGTAATTGTTACTCCTTATCTGAACCTCGCGAACTCCCTGAAACGGAGGTTAAGAACCCGATATAGAGTGGTCCTTATATAAGGATACATTAAAGTGAATGAATAGATGGCGTGGAGAGGACAATCATATTACGTCAGCACCCAGGGGAGATGTGGTCTAAACATTACTTTTGCTGGGTATCTATATATTAGGGTAGGACATTTGCTTAATTTTACGGGAGGAGGATATCTACTAAAAATGTGCTGAAGTAATATACAGGGTTACTACAAATAATTCGTCGGATTTCAAAAGTGTTGCGCATACATGAAAAGAAGCGTAAACTCAAAAGGTTTCTACGTGACAAACCAGGTGGCACCACGAGTGGCACCAGTTTGACACGAGTGTCCCGCATCGCTGTGTTGGTGATGACATGCTCTGTTCTCATTGTCCCCCAGTCCCCTGATCTGACGCCGTATGACTTTCTCCTTTCGAAGGTAAGTTAAGAACCGTGTTTACGTCCTACTACAGTCAACAGTGCTGCTGTGATGACTATGGACAGTGGAATGCTACAAAAGATATGTACACTTGGACAGAACTTTATTACCGCCTGGACATGTGTCGTGTGACCAAGGAGGTGCAATCAGGGCATTATTTTATGTGTAATATAGTATTTTGAAATCTGATGAATCATTTGCAGTAACCCTATATATGAACGACCCCAACTCTATATGTGTGATTTTTAAAGTCCACTGTTCTATTATACCTTGAGAATGGGTGTATGTAAATCAGATTGGATCCTAAAAGCTAATTACGAACAGATTCATTTTCTTAGACCTCGGTTCTGTCAGCAATTACACGAAGATTATTCGAACTCAAGTTACGTACCGTACATGATTTTATATCCTATTTAAACATTAAACAACAGATAACATTTTCTTAATGGCAATCGACAGTAATTATTCTATAGGAATGGAATAGTGCGTTTTAAATTCACATCACAACCTTCTGCAAAGATACAGTATATTTTTCTTCAGGAAAATATGAAGGTGTGAAATTTGAATGCTTGGACTTGCTAAGGTAATTTAAACACATCTTATAAATGGAAGCTGTTACTACAATGAAATTACTTTGAGATAAAACTCACCTTTACATTGTGAACAAGCACCTTCCTAAAACCAGTGGGCAACATATGTTTGGTTTTCTTGGCACTTCCGTAACCTATTGAGGGCATCAGATACTGTCCCTTGAAGCGCCTCCTCACCCTATTGTCAATACCTTTGGGTTTCCGCCAGTTCCTCTGTAGAAAAACAACAAATGTTTAGAATATCTGATCGATTAAGAGGAAAGAATTACGGATATAAACAGTATAAACAACTTATTATTCTAAATCTTTTTTCAAAAATTGTACAGATACTCTCGCAACAAGTAATATAATTCAGATATTGTTGGACGGGCATACAGGGCAAGCACATGTGTGCTTTTATGTGCGTACTGACTTGATTGGCTGATAAAATTTACAATATGCTGAAGACAGTGAAGTTAATGCAGCGGGTATCTGAATTCACACTTAAAAATAAGTTGGCAAAACAACTGCGATAACAATGTTGTGAAAGTCAACTGCTCACTTTCAGTCCCCCATCACGCCTCAAAGTAGGTTTCTCAGTCTATATCATGTTTGGTATGTCGTTAGTAGATTTCAGTGGATGAGTATGCCCATCATGACCGATTCTTTTTGAAACATAAGGAAACCAAATATATTAATGGATACTGAGGTATGTGGTGATATGTACAAAGCTGTCATTATGAATCTTACTCGAAATTTTTTAATATGAGTCGTCCACTTGCAAAACCCGTTAAATGCATCATAAACAGAACGGAGGAAATTGGTGAAAACATTTTACGGCTAAGTCATGCAATGCGTATCGTTTATTTTTTGTTTTTAAAGGCGCAAAAAAAATATGAGTTAACAGGAGTAAGTAGTATAATCTCACTTGAACTTTCATTTTTTTAAATTTAGTTTTCACTTAACAGGTTTTGCAAGTGTAAAGCAAACTAAAGGATTTTGCTAGTTGACGTTCGGCCATCTTGCGAACGTACCCACTTGCAAAACCTGTCAAATGAATCATACAGTTACTATGCTAAATTAATGTTTGCAATAATGACAACCGAAAGCTTGTATGTATCTTCGCACAGAGACATTTCTAGTAAATTTTGATAATTATGCAAAATAATAATAATGAAACAACGAAATTTCGGTACATTTTTTATTATTAAATTTGGGTATTTGTGCTGAGAACAAACTACATAAAACACATCATGTGAGTGACTCACGAACACGACATGTTAGCACCTCAAACTTCTAACAAACAAAAAGATCCATAAACTAAAAAATAGACATAAAATACGAAGCGAAGGTTGGGAAGTTAACGCACTGATGTTACCAAATCTTACATTTCGTATACATTACGAAATTTTGATGTCCTGTTCGTCTAAGAGCTCAAAAGGAACGTCAATATCGTTTGTGTAGCCTTCAACTCCCAGGCGTTCTTGCCCCTTGAAAATATCCGAGAAAAAGATCATTTTTTCAGTCTTCTCATTGATCCCCATAGTGTTTGTATGTCTTCGGCCTTCTTCGATTTCAGCGGGACACCCTCGGCGATAACAGTTGGTAGGTTCTGCTTCTTGAAACGCTTTCCTCTTGTGGTTACAGATTTGGGCTCCCCGCCTTCGAATTGAATTTATTTTAAGGCCCAAGGCAACTATGGCTCAGGCCGTATGGATGATGATGGGATGAATTGAAGAAAGTAGGGGAAAACGGAGGCACCCCGAGAAAACCCACGCACACGTTTGTCCACCACATGACATGAGAAGGGATCGATCCGACGATCCCTAGCACCAGAGGTGAGCGCTCTACCAACTGAGCCACCGCGGCCCCTTCCCGCCTTCGAAGTTATAGAAAGTTTCGCCTTGTACTAGGCACGCATTCTTTGTTCTTGGTTTTGGTGATGATAATCTTTCTGCCTTTTGAAACTTAAAATGCCAGTTCCCTGGTTCTTTAATCTGTCCGTCTGCGTGAAAGATTGACCCATAATAGGGAAACACAATCTGAATTTCTTGTATTGTAGTGGGAGCCTCATTCAGAAACCAGTGCATCAACATGCCTATTACTGTTTGCATTGTCACTCATCTTAAATAACTAATATTTTACCAGCCTAATAACACAGTCCCTGCACACACTTCGGTTACATTTAACTTCAAAGTCATGTAAATAAACAACTCACTGTTGATTATAGCCACAAGGCGGTTGAAAGGAGTGTTGCCAATATCACTGCGTGAAAATCAGAGCTGCCAAAACACCCAATAGAGAGAGAAGCAAAACATTGTCTTTCAATAACCTCAATGTAAAGTTCTGAGATTTTAAAAGATTTTACATATGTATTGTTTCGAGCTACCATGTTGCCGATTGCGATTTAGCTGGCTTTGCAAGTGGACGTGACTTTCTCATTGCCTTTTTAAGCGATTTTAGAAAGTTTTACTCATGGCTAATTTCAAATATTTGTAGAGGACTCTGAGACAATTCAAATTATCTTTATAACTTTGAATTTTGTAAAAAATGTCGTTTAACATGTTTTGCAAGTGGATGACTCATATGTAATGAGGGTTCGATATTAATTACAGCTAGAAGTTAGTGGAGTTAGATTTGACAATTATTTTGCACGAGAATCCACTGAGCAAGTTCTCACAGTCCTCTCCATACTACCATGCCATTATAGTATATAAAAATACGTTATTTCAACACCTGAACTGCACATTTTCGGTCGTAACTTTCCCGCCCAAACTGACATAACTCATGTCCTTTAATAATTTCAAAAAGGATTCAACATTATGGGACATAACCGGAGTCAGCTGCTTATGTTGCATGTGGGCTGCGAGCATTCGTTTGTCATTTTAAATTCATAAAAAGTACAGAAAACACTACCATGGAGCCGTTGCTTATTCCTGTCTCCTATGTTATAACTCCGTTTTAATTGTTATATACGACTTAGCACAATACTGTCGGGCCGACCACGATAGTCGTGCCGGCTAGGGCGTTGGGTTGCCAATTACGGGGGTTGCCTGGGGCATGAATGTATTGCACTCGTCTAATTGAGATGGGTGAAGTCAATAGCTACTAAAATGGTTTATACAAAATAAAGTTATACTTTAAATTTGAAGAAGAAATACAGCAGGATCAATAAATGAAACACAGAAGTTCCCCCACCAGCTATACAAAATGAAGTACCAAACAACCGTCTGGAGTGACGTACTAAAGGTACTGGATAAATTAAAATGGATTTTCAACAGTAATCATTTTAAAACGACCACAATACCACTTAGGAACAGCGAATATTGTTATTCACGGGTTTACAAAGTAGTGTGAATGTAACGACAAAAATATCTGCACCAAAATATCAAGGAACAAGTCAGAGACGCAAAAATAGAACATGCAATGTTAATACAACTTTGAAAATTCACACAGAACTAATAAAACAATTATACAAGAGACTTTATTTACATGTTAGAAAAAACACAACTGAATTCAGAGACGGAATGGATCCCATTCCTAAAATATTGTACTGAAAACGGCGGAGACTGCACAGGAGCAGCCAATGATGGAAGTGTTCTTCCACAAACAGTCACCAAAAGTACTGCAGATCTCCATTCCTCCTAACTTACTCCCTAAACCTAAAGGAAATAAGATGAGTGAAAGATTGAGGAGAACGTGAAACTGCGTGTGCTTTGCAACCTTGTCATTAGATTTTAATTACCTCTAGCGCTCCCTACCCAGTAATTATTACTATGAATTTGGAATGTCACGTCTTTAGGCATCTCAAAAGAATAAAATAGCAAACCTTAACCTCATCAACGTGATTCTAACAACATTCAAACAAACAATTATTGTTGTTCTTGCCGGGAATAAATCCTCAACATTACGCTATTCCTTTTCAGATCATAAAAACAAATCATACATACCCTCAACTTTACATATCGATCGCTTTGATGTCTTGTGAACTTCTTTATGCGCTTCTTCACTATAGTAGGTCTATACACTGGTCGAACTACCATGATGATTGTGTGTGGCAACTACAGTCCTGAAAATACAGAAAAATAGCCGTGTAACATACTAGAGGTAAACCAATTTAACCAGTAAAGTTCAATTTAACCATACACACCAACCTCAGCAAATAAATAAAAACCCATGCTGGATCACATTATAGTAAATTTTGGGTCTAAAAAATTACTGTTCTCTTCCGCTAATTATTTAGATTTGCACTACAACTTACCTTAAACCTTATAGTCAATCAAGCTCAAGTTACTCTACGTAGTCTAACAAACTATACATAATGACATGGACCTTGGAAATTTGAACATGAATACACAGTAAGGAACACTGAAAATATTGTAATCCGAAATATGAGCCCGCGTAGTGGGCTTGCACAGCAGGCAACGTAAAAAGGAACCAGCTGTGAATCACCTATAACAAAACCACAACTTAAAAATTTCGGTTCACAGGAGAAAAGTACACGGTGAGACAAAACGCTCGAAAACCTCTTTTCTCATTCGAAATAGCTGAAGAAAAAAACCTTCGAACGGACAGTACGAACACCTTTAAGAAAATCATCAGTCACCACCGTAAATATCTGCTTTCAAAATTTTACATTACTATCTCTTGCAACAATAAAAGCATGTGGAAATTGATTTCACTGATGTGTTTCTAGTAAATTACAATATAGCGAAATGACATACCACTTTTGCATCTACACAAAAATTCAGCAAAATTCAATATGAAGTATGGCCATCGATTATTAGGTTCTCATTCTTTCAACGGTTACGAAAAGCTCAGACAGGTTCCCATGCTTTTGCTTAATTATGCGTAACAGATATTCAAGATACATTACAAAGTTATTGAGAGGACTCTAAATTTATATATATATATATATATAAATGGTACTTTCTTATTTTTTACTGTACGTAACCTTCACTGATAATCTAATAATCTATTTAAGGTTAATATCTGGTGTAGTAAAAAGTAATCCATTATTTTGCTAATAGATGGCTTCAGTGATCTGTATCTCGCGTTGCATAAGTCTGATCGGGTTCAACGAGATGGCGTTCAAACGATGAGATTGCGTACTACAAACACTGTTCAGATAGTTGTGATGAGTTGACTAAGTGTTGTGTGAGCGCGCGTCAAAATGGACACTAGCAAAGAGAAAATACGCTATATTGTACAGTTTTTCTTCGATAAAGGCGAAAACGCAAGCCAGGCGGCTGCAAATGTGAATAGTGTTTATGGTCCTGATACTGTAACAGCCAATCACGCGCAACTTTGGTTTCGTCGATTCCGTGCCGGTAATTTTGACGTCAAAGATGTACCACGCACTGGAAGGCCAAGTGTCGAAAATGTCGATAAAATCATGGACATTGTCGCGTCCGACCGTCATGTAAGCACTGTTTCGATTGCCCAAGAGCTAAACATTGCACAAAAAACCGTGTGGAACCATTTGCATAAGGCTGGATACACAAAGAAGCTTGATGTATGGGTGCCACACGAGTTAACGCAAAAAAAACCTCATGGACCGAATTTCCATCTGCGAATCGCTGCTGAATCGCAACAAAAGCGACCCATTTCTGAAGCGGTTGGTGACTGGTGATGAAAAGTGGATCACTTACGACAACGTCACGCGAAAACGGTCGTGGTCGAAGCGCGGTGCGCCGGCGCAAACGGTGCCCAAGCCAGGATTGACGGCCAGGAAGGTTTTGCTGTGTGTTTGGTGGGATTGGCAGGGAATTATCTACTATGAGCTGCTCCCCTACGGCCAAACCCTTAACTCGGAACTATACTGTCAACAATTGGACCGTCTGAAGGCAGCAATCGCCCAGAAGAGCCCAGCTTTGGCCAATAGGAGAGGCATTGTGTTCCACCAGGACAACGCCAGGCCACACACTTCGATAGTGACTCTCCAGAGCTTGGTTGGGAGGTTCTTATGCATCCACCTTATAGTCCGGACCTGGCACCGAGTGATTACCATCTGTTCCTGTCCATGGCGAACACGTTGGCTGGTGAAAAATTCGCTTCAAGAGAGGCTTGTGAAAATCGACTGTCAATTTTTTGCCAATAGGGACAAGGGCTTCTATGAGAGAGGCATCATGATATTACCTTCCACATGGCAACACGTTAGCGAACAAAACGGCGCATATGTAACCTAAATCGGATCATTCTATGGTAATTCAAGCCTTCAATGTCATGCAAAAATAATGGATTACTTTTTACTACACCAGATATAAAGCAACGATCTCCAACAAAAGATGGCAGCACTACCTCCGTATGTATCTAACGTATTTTCATCGTTGCACGAAATTTCATTGCTGCTCTTACAAATCACAACTCTTCAACTTACACTTCAACGCTTTCTTATTAATATGAAGCATACATAATCTCTCCCTGGAACAAAGAAGTCAGCTGCTTAAATTGGGGACATCAAGTAAAAGAATAGTCAAATTAAGAGTTTTCGTTACAGTTCTAATCCTATGCCAGAACTATGTTCGATACACTTGTCACATGTCACGTATCACAGGTATCCCGAAGTTGAAGATAAATGCTTTTCAAAGTCAGTTTACGTAAGGACTTGCCGGATATTAACATTCCATATTCAGTTGCATATTTCCTTCACCCAAGTTTCCCAAAAATGATGGCTAAAACACTTGTCAGCCCTCGACATAAGGAAAATCCCTCATGTGTTATATGAAGTATTACTCAGTTATACGAATGTGTATCAATAAGCCCCGCCGCAGACAAGCGACTTTTATCACAGCAACAGCAAAAGTTGCTAGCGACAGAAATCTCGCTACTTTTGTAGTTACGACGTCTGTCTCGTCACAGTTCTAATGGAAACAGCATGTCGAGCGTTAACCATTTATAGCTCGTATCTACATTTTTTGTCACTTGAAGTAGTAGTAGTCTTCTTATTGAAAGGAGAAAAACACAACTACTTTAGGTGTAAAAAATTGTAAATAAGAGGTATCAATGGTTAACCCTCGATGTATTTTTGCGTTAGTTATCAGAAACAGAAGAAAAAGCGTCGAGATAAACAATACTGGTTCGTCCAATTCCAATTCTGAGGTTATAAGAACGTGTCCGAACAAGTTTTTTACTTATTACAGATTGTCGGTGTAAACATTTTATGAACTACTGAACACCGTGAGACATCGTATAAAACACGAAAGGCAAAATTATTTTAATCCTTTTTGATTTTCGAAAGTACCATAATGAGTAGCTCAGTTGGTAGCGCGTCGGCTCCTGGAGGTGCTTGGACCCATACAAGCGGCTGAACATCCTGACAGATTTTCCAACGTTCTCCTCAATATTACAAGGTAAACGTCATAAACGTAGCCTCTACCCGACATCGTCCGGCATTCTTTCCCCTACCCTGTCCGGGTCTGACCTATATAAACCTAAATGCCATAAATAAATTCAATTTAAAAGTACCAGCTACTTAATGCAGGTTTATCAGACGTCCTTTCTTTTCATTTTGTCATTCTGTCCTCCCTCCTTTTCTAAATACCTTGAAATGTTCTCCGTTCTGTACTGACTAGTTTAAAAGCTTCAGAATTAGGCATGTGTGTACTCCTGTATTCCTATTTCTTAGTTTCAATCAAATGTTACCGAAATATCCAGCAAATGGTTCAGCAGTTGGTAACCACTTTGCATTTTAATACATTTTATTACTTGAACCTCGATGATACAATAGAAATGTAAGAGAAGGCTAGTAAAATGCTCTAAGGAAATTCCCTGGCTTTTCCCAGTTTTCAAATAATTTTTCCAATTACAACATTTTTGTCGCAAACTTTTTTTTCTCGTCAAATATACTTCTACAGCTATCCAGGAAAAATACGCAGGTGTAGAAACTTACGGTGTGATTTTTTTAAACTACTAAAATTTACAATGCTATTTAGTTGTGAACACACGACTATAAACAAGCATGCATTAGAAAAACAAGACCAGTAGTACACATTTCAAATATTTCATGAATTCATCTGTTTCTTGTTCTTTTTTAACCAATTTCATGGAGTCAATAAAACTTCAAAAGCCATATTCACAGGACCACTTCAACTACACACAAAATATATTTAGTTCTAAATTTGGAATAAAATCAGCCAACATGAAATGACTACATGGTACACTTCTTTTTACATAAGAGTTCTTGCACTATACCCCAGGTATTTTATTCAACTATACACAAATTTTGTTTTAGAATTAGAATCAAGTTAGCTAATATGTGATAAGACTATCACCTTTTTCTTCCATCACATCCACTGTTCTTGCCCTGCACCTCTGGTGTTCTGCTAAATCTAGGCAGTCAATAATACCAGAAAACTGAACTTTCACTTCAATTGTTTACAATACACTTATTTTCAAGGTTCGAATAAAATTGGCCAATATTAAATATTTGGTACACTTTTCAAACCATATCCACCATTCTTATGCTGTTAGTTTCTCAGAGATTACATGCTGACCAATCAAATCTGCGTGTTTGTAAGGCACGTATTTCACTCCTTTTGACTTATAATTCCTTTACAAGGATTTCAGCACGTTTCTTTCTTGCTTTCCTCGGCATCCTCTACATCTCTCTTTTGCACTGTTCTTTAACTTCTTTGTACAACGAATATGCATTATGAACACAATAAATCATAAATGTAGTTATTTGAAGACAATCTACGCACCACTCCCCCCCTTATGTTCATAAGAGTCATATACGGCTCTGCAACTAAAGAATCTTCCTTCTGGTTGTCTATTAACGCTAGCATTACGAATATATTTTGAATCAATTACCAGGAGGAAGGGGGGGGGGGGGATTCTGAGGCCAAGTGAAATGTCAATATTTTTCACGGAAACTATTTTCTACTCTCTGATATGAACTTTAGATGTCTAATGGCCGGTTTCACCAACCTTCCTTAAATTTCGGTTAAGAGCGCGTTAGTTAACGCTTACATAAATATTTAAGCGTCCCTTAAGTCTTTTCCATTGCATCAACATTTAACGCTACGATTTAAGGTTCCCTTAACAAACGAGACGTTAAAGCATTGGTATTCCTGAATGTGCAATTTCTCATACATGCTGTTCTATTTTCAAGAATTGCGATTGGTTGATCCGCGAGACTGGCAATAAATAAATGACAGTCACAGTGCGTTAAGTATAAAGTAAACAAATTCGGTCTAATTTCCCGCGTGTACAGTATTTGTTGTACTGTATTCAGAGCGCCTACAAATGAATGCTTATAATTAAAATTAAATATTGTACCTTAAAACGCATAAATGTTTCTTATCTATCTCGCCTGATTGACGGAAAGTAAGTGTCAGTGTAGGGTGTCCGTACCTGTAATGGACCAGTCGCCAGTGGCTGACCAATAAGGGAAACAAACGGTAATAATATTTATATTTGATACAGCAGTAAACAAAATACGTTTTATATTTCCGTAAGGTTTAATAGTGTAGCCCCCAAACGCTGTGCAATCAGAAAACGCATTGTCACCCACCAAAATCATTTAAATGTATAAAGCGAATCTTGAGCTACAACTAATACATGATATACGTGCATATGTACTAGAAGCCACGGTATTTTATCCCTTCGTTGTTCAAGGAACAATCTATAGTAAATAGAATGAATGATTTACACTGGAACAATCGTCGTTCACAATTGGCTATTTACAACTGGCCACCTACTGGTGCAACTTCACTTTCAACAATAAATTTTTGTCTTGTTAAATGAAACAAATGCGAGTTCTTTGACTTTTTTCTGTACTGTCTCAGGCTTTGTTTCGTAGACCAAATAAGTATTTTTATATTATTATGTAAACGTCAGTTCTTGTTTACACTTGAAATTTTACTTATTTGATCAACCATTGGTACGATCACCTTGTGTATAGTTTCGACACCGTGCAAATAGAAGCAGATAAAGCTATAAACACACTCCTCGAGTATGTTGATACGGATTGTTTTAATTCTTTCGGCTTTTATTGCGCAGAGCCGATCAAATTACCTTATGTTCATTCTTTTTATTGTTTACTAAGTTACAGTGGGTTAGGTTAGGTTAATTACACTTTTTTTTTTTTTTTTTTTACTGTTTGCAATTAAAGCTGCAGTGGCTGTATCGGCTCTTCACCCATTCTTTCCCTTCGTAACTTACCTACTTACGTAGTTAATTAAGAAATTCTTTATATTAGCTTCTGTTATATGGCGTGTGAATGTACTTCCAGTGTAAATATTTTGGTTGATCCAATGCTGAGAGTGATACAAAATCAAGTGGGATGGGCTTGAATGCAAGGACACTTTTTCATAGGCACATGTGTGTTGGTGTACTCACATCACTCTTTGATTTTACATCACATTATTCTGCATTGTACGGAACCGAAAAAATACAAATAACTACATTAGAAATGAGTAGTTCAATGCCATATGACAGAAGTAACTTACAGAAAGAATTAGTTAATTGTAATGTTCTCTTTATTCCGATAAATACAGATTCGTTTTACTAGATTTGGCTTGTGATCTATTTAAAAATGGATATGAATTACGTTTTGTCTGTAGTTAAGGAGATTTAGCATTCAAGGTAATAGTAAAGCATCTCAATGATCTATGTACACATATGAGCGCATTATGTGTGCAGTTCTTTTGTGCAAGACAAGGTGAAAATGTATAGCTGATTACATCCACAATGGAATCACCTTATAAATAGTGTACAAGGGAGCTTTGTACGAAATGTTCTACTTATGGAGTGCTTTTCCTCAACTATTCCCGACAGCTATAGTCAATGTTATGAGTAACATTGACTAAGATGTAGTTTTAATGTGGAAAGTCATGGTTATATAACTAGAAATAGTCACTACAACCCAAGAGTTCAAAAGAAACAAATGCATTGCCCACCCATTTCTGAAACAGTTTTGTAAATTGTATATATACACGTGCATTACTGGAAAGTGTTCTACCGAGGAAACTATAATACACTGTGTTATTTACACATTATACATTGCACACAAATGTGTTGCCTGTAAAATTGCCCAAATAATGCATCTTCTTAAGTATTTCTTGTATAAACATTATCGACCATCATATTTACATTGCTAGGTAAGAAAGCAACGTTATTTCCGAAAGTACAAGGATACGCATTTAGAAATATATAAATCATACACTATAATCAGCATAGTTGTCCGCCATATTCCTACGTAATTTAAGGTCGCGTTAAACAGTCAAGGGAGGAAAATCGCGTCCTTAAGGGCGAGTTTGAGGAGCTGTTAACCTTGAGGGAGGTTGGTGAAACACTCTGGCGCTGTGAGGAAGCGTTAAATGGACTTAACGCTTCCTTAACATTTAAGGAAGGTCGGTGAAACCGGCCATTAGACATCATATAGCGTTCCCAATATATTTTTGGGTCGCATCAAATTACCAGGTTTGGGGTTCTGTGGCCCACAGGTAAAATGTCATTATTTTTCACGGAAATTATTTTCTATTCTCTGATATGAATTTTGGGTGTCTAAGATATCATATACTGTGGACTGCTGACATCTGTAGATGCGAAGGCGGAGCCGCAGCTTAATGAGGGGTAGGAAGACACTACTCAGTATCCAATAGGAAGTTTTTTTAGTAGCTGGAGACCAGGGTGCCAGTAGCATTTAATGAAAAGTAAGACAGTATCGCCGAGCTTTCTATCTCGTTTGCAGTAATACGTATGAGAAGTGATGGTATACGCATTTAACTGTATATGAATTTTTCTGTATATGCATTTAACTGTCACAATTCTGTTGTTATTTACTGATATTTTAGTAACATTTCAAATCATCAAAATTAACCTAAGCAGTATCTGCTTATTCTATGACGAGTGCTAAGGATGAAGGTCCCGGTAATCGTACCTGCAAAACCTAGAAAGAGAAGAAACCTCTTTTACACACATGTAATTTAATCGCTCTGTAATCCAGACACTCTTCTATCGGTAAATGGGATCTTCCGTTCTAATTAGTCTCATATGCAAAATTTACGATGTTACCAGTCATGCGAGGTGCAAAATCCGTGCCAAATCAATCCATCGTAAATGCAATCTGGAATGCGACAATGAATTTTATAGGTTCAGGCAAAACCACAATCAGAAATATATATTATATGAAACTCATCGCCATATATATCACCCATATAAAATTCAGATATATGAATCTGTTTCTGGCATTTAGTTATATATGGCTCAGGCCGGGATACAGCAGGGAAAATATGAGGAAAGGAATCGACCCGGGCCCAAGTTGAATGTACCATCCCAGCATTTGAATGGTAGGAAAGCCCGGGAAAAACAGTGAGAATAGATGCCAGCTGGTATCGAACCCAGGACTTCCAGAATGCGAAGCCAACAGTCTACCGAGCCAGGGCCGCTTATATACATACATATATATAAATCTTCGATGGGATGGATAGTCAAGGTATGGTTATGAAGCAGCAGCCACTGACATTGGGCGCTGACGCGTAGCCATCAAAGCAAACTGGATTATAGAGCTTCTAGCACGACACTTTCACAACCACAATATTCTCTCAACACTGAAGCACTTCTTATATGCACAAAGTTGCTGGAAGTTTTGAAGCATTAGAAGATGGGACTTTTCTAGGCAATAAACCATTCTTTTATTGTACCAGCAATTTATTATTGTTTTCCTATCCTTTGTAGCAGCAAATCATTTTTCTGAACGAATTGTAAAACAGGGAAGCTACATTGACAAGAAATCTGCCTTCTTCTTTGACGACAGTATAGCATTCGCTTGAAACAACCACACGGAGAGGAGTTTATTGCTCTTATCAAAAAAGAGCCAGAGGTCTTGGTCGCTATTCAGTATACTTTTCATGTTTTCTTTATGATGAGACAGATTGTCTCGGTCGGACAGGTTGAAATGGTTCAAATTATGGCAACGGCGCAAAAAGTAGCTACTACAGCAAACAATAAATGCAAACGAATAGGGAAGTACGAGCAAAGGAGAGCGACCAGAAATGACGTCCAGAGTTGCGTTGTTGGTTTCGTTTTAAAGGGCTCTAACGGTAACCAAATCCAGAACGCAAACTCAAGAGGTCCGACATCTATTTGGCAAACACTTTGCAGAGTCTTGCTTTTCACCAGTTTTGAAGGATTGGTTAAAAGTTCTTATCTGTGCACCCAGAAAGTTGTTTTTCTTCTTCTTAGAAATGAAATATGAACATTCTTATTTAATTTGAAATAAGAAGATGCCGGTTTTGAAATAAGACTAGTAAGCTAGTTTCTTTTGTAGCAAGTTGATAGATCATTTCTAAGAAAATTGCTCCACGGTGCACTGATAAAAACTTCCTTCCCCTTAATTTTAATAAATATTTCCTTTTACAGTGTAAAATGGTTAGATAGTTTAAAAAAATAACTTTTGAGGCCTGAGTCAGATGTCTAAACGCCATCAATATAGGTTTTAAGTAAAGAACTTCTTATAGCTAAACCGCAATGGTGTATAAAATCAAAGAATCTTTGCCTTACAATGAACTACTTAAAGCATATTATTAACATTAGGCTCAAAGTAATTTTAGAACCAGGTTTCACGCTGTTTAGATGGAAATACGAAAATACTGGTGAGGGGATAAGGCACAAATAATAGTATCATGCACGAGGTTGTTTACATACACCCTCCATTCCGAAAGAAACCGAACTTTTGAAAACAAATAGTACCACTAGTGCCATCTGTTGTAATATTTTACCGGTAGATGGCGTAGTCCCTCATTGACAACTGGTATAAATGTCATGACATTTGGATGCACGGCAACAAAGTTATTGCGTTTCAACTGTCAGTGTGTTGTGTACATCGGTCGGAAAATGAGTTTCAAACAACGAGCTGCAATTGAGTTTTGTGTTAAACTGGGTAAACCTTTTACTGAAATGCACCAAATGCTACAAAATGCATATGGTGATGAGTGTCTATCCCGTACGCAAGTTTACGAGTGGTTCAGGCGATTCAAATCGGGTAGAGAGACGCTGGATGATGACGAAAGATCAGGCCGTCCCAGAACCGGATTATCGGAAGAAAACATCGAAAAAGTGCGTGAATTCATCAAACATAACAAAAAAGCGTCGGTGAAAGTTATTGAAATGGAATTAGGCATTCCTCAAACAACCGCATACCGCATTTTGACCGAAGTTTTGGGCCTTAAGAAGGTTAATTCGCGGTTTGTACCACACAAACTCACCGAAGACCAAAAAGTTGATCGAATTGCGCATTGCAAAGACATTGTTAAAAGTGCTCGGCAGGATCGAAACTTCTTGAAATCGATTGTAACTGGTGACGAGACGTGGTGTTTTGA
>JAGDQP010017801.1:23422-37786 GCA_022664845.1 Lepisma saccharinum | reverse complement strand
TTTTTTTCCCGTCTACCCACTGACAGAAATTTCGCCCTACAAATGTACAAAACTGCTTTTATTCCGTAACAGTGATAGCAACAGTTGCTATATGTAAACGTTCGTTTACAATAGCAGTTAAAAATATCAGTGTATGAAACCGTATCTAAATGCGAGTTACTTATTCCCGTCTGTGAAAAAGAAGTTTAAAACAATATTTTAGATTAACCTACTTACCTGTATCCTGTTACGTGTGCAGTAGAGATATGGACAAAGGTAGTTTAGTTCCTACCACAACTGTTGTAAAACTATTCTATGTAACTATCGGAGCTTGGATTTACTGGTGGAGAAGAAACAGGACATCAATATACAATTAAATCAGGAAAGTATAAAGCGGTGGGTAGGGGGAAGTGTAGTTGTTTCATGCTGAATTAGTATAACTTGCGACTTGCAACTAGCGACAGGAAGGCAAGATTTCTTCTTCAGCTCTTCTCGCAAGGCTGGGCAGCCAAGTGAAGCACTTCCCGTAGATAGCCCACTCTCGCTTATCCTGAACGATAAGTAACAGCGAGAAGCGCTCAACCCGGAAGTTGCAGTTTGGCCTTGTGGTCAAGACATTGGAAAGCTGATCTAAAGATCCGAGGTTCAAACCCTGCCGTTGACTCTTTACATATTTTCTTTTTAAAGAAAATTAAAGTTTTTTCATTTTTTATGTAAATACACAAAAGGAAATTTAATAAAAGTTGTGATTTACAATTTTAAAAGATGCCACTAAAAACTAGGATGTATATAAACCCACCAGGGTTGTACAAGGGGGGAGGGTCAGGGTGCATCCGAATGGAGCTGGGCGGTGTCAGGCGCGGGGGGGGGGCAAAGCCCCCTGTTAACGGTGGGCATACGGAAAAGTACTGTTTAATCAAAAGTTCTGTGGAGTACCACGTGGAAGTGTTTCCAAGTGTGCTCCGGAAGTTGGCAAAATGGCTGCCCAGCCCTGCGCGCCGAGCTGAAATGAATCTTCCAACAGGAAGAGCTGAGCCATCCTCGCGCATGCGCATTACTCCTTAACAGTAAATAGTACTTCCAAACAACTGCATCCAGTTGGCAATTTAGCGTATTGATAGGATGTTCGAAAGCTAATGCAAGTAACCCGGGATCGAAACCTGGTGTAGTTTTTTTTCTTAATGAAAATAACGTTTCTTTTTTTTATATGTATAAACGAATTAGAAAATTTGATAAGGTTAGTGAACAAACGTATGTGGAGGTTAGATAAGTCAGGTACGGTATTTTTTTATTGCACGCACGATTAACTCGTGTTTTCACAATGCACTCTTCCTGTCGCTAGTCAGAAGTGCCCTGTAGTAGTGTCTCAAATACAAGGAACTCCTATTAAGGTGGGATCATTCTCGCACAGGCGCATTACTCTTTCATCGTAAATGAGACTGACAAGCAGACAGTTTCCAATTATCAATTTAGTGGATTGGTAGCATGTCGGAAAGCTAATACGGAGAACCCAAGATCGAATCATAGTGCGATTTTCTTTGTCTTTTTTTTTTTAAAAAAAAAAACGTTTCTCCTAAACGCATTGAGCTCCTGCGTAGCCTAGTCGGTAGATCGCTCGACTTCAGTGCGAACTGTCCCGGGTTCGATTCTCGGTGTTGACCCAGCATCGTGAGGACAATTGGGGTGCTCCTGTGCATAAAATACAGTGGCGATCACAGTGAGAGCTTCGGCTCTCCTCTCACAACCCGTCTGGACAGCGTGGGAGCAGTAGACCCAACTCTTCCCTTCGGGGAGAGGCCTCATCCAGTAGTGGATTGAATATGGCTGTGATTTATTATTATTATTATATAAACGCATTAGGAAATTTAATAAATTTAGTGACCAAGGCCACGTAGAAGTTTGGCAAAGTCAGGTATGGTGTTCTCTTTTATTGCACACGCGACTGAATCGTGTTTTCTCAGACATTCGAAAATAGGACTTCTTGTTTTGAGACGCTAGTGGCCTTGTTCCCTTCTTCAAACTGACTAATATTTCCAAGGCCAGATAAATCATTCTATAACTAGCTATAGTTCTTTTTTCTACCTTATGATAAGCGCGTATAAATTTAGGTGCGTTTTTTTAGTAAAAAACTAATTTCGATTTTTTAGCGCTTGTTCACTCTTTCAAATTGTTGGTTCATTTTTTCTAAACTATGTGAATTTTATGGAATTTTTAATGTGCGTACTGTTTTCACTGCCTCAAAGGAAGAAAAATGTATAATCGCAAGACCAGAGCTTTCCTTCGAAATTACAAAATAAAAAGGCATTTCTCTTAAAAATAAAAAAAAAACTTTAGGTGAAGGAGTACCGAACCGGAGACCACTGAATCCCAAGTTCAATGCCTTACCCATTCTTTTTCCCATTTTATTAAATGTGAATTGGACTACAGAATCAGACTAAACGGAAAATATTACAAAAAACGTTAAATGCAAATAAAGTTATAAAACAAATTAAACAATAACATTTCAAAATAACCTATTTAAAACATAAATAAAATATAAACCACTTTAAAAATAAAATTATGCGATGAACTGGTATCGAACCCGGAACCACTGTATTAAAACTCTAACGCCTTATCCATTACTCCACGTAGCCAACTATCACCCAGAGCTTTCTGAGAGCTCTTTATATCAATTCCGTACACGAGTAACGGACGCTACTAATTCCGTAGTGTTCACACGAAATGGTTGTCCTCTCTGCAGACAAGTCTCTGCCATTTTGTTCCGTTCTCCCAGCAGTTCTGTTTGTTTAGAAAACAGGAAACAATCTGTTATACCATTAACAAGCTTCGGAGAAAAATAGGAGCAACCAGTAACTGCTATTTGTCATCGGTTGTAGCAGTCATAGTAATTTATCCCATGTAGCAGTGAAAAATAGCTGCTGCGCTAGTTTTGTCCATCTCTATTTCGCACCTATTTTTGAAGGCTTTACTAATGTTTTTTTGCTTTCTTTATGTATTGTATAGATGCGCCATCCCTTCCAGATATCAAATCCGGCATAAAGTAGATTTTCACATTTTTGGCGTTTATTGCCTTCTTCAAACTGCCGATTCAATTGTTCTTTGTCCTAAAGAAAACGCGTGCTAAATTGCAAGTGTGCAAATTCAACAGTTTTCCTATTCCACATCCTAATAGATTTTCTGCCCCTTATAGCCCTGAGTTCTATCGAATGAAGAATAAAGTACCCGCTGCTAATGAATTGAAACGAATAATTATTATGTATAATATCAAGTTTCTAAGTTGCAATCCCACCCCACCCCTTTTCACAGGACTTGGGAGCGGCAACCTTTTCATGCTGTAGCTAATTATTCTACGTCCTAAGGAAAACATGTGCCAGATTTTGTTCGAATCTGTCAATGGTGTGAAGTATAAAAAGTTCAAACAAACATGCTTTAAATTTATATATATATATATATATATATATATATATACATGTTTAAAATATTGATACTTGCAAATTCTGATAACTAAAACGTGAGCATCTATTCAAGGCTGCTTAAGCTCTCAAGCGAGGTTATATATTTTTTTTGAAATTAGAGTTGTTTGCGTTATCGTCTGGATCACGAGAGCTGGGTGCTTATTTGTCAGTCTATGTGATATTATCTAGTGGTAAAATCTTCTGTCTAGGAATTGACTCACATGCCATAACGTTCATCTCTTCCCTAAGCTTACTCGGTGGATATTAGAAATAGAATCATATGCATGGATTCCATTGCAAAATTGCATATGATTTCCAATTTTCATTTCCCTGGCGGATGGACTATCCGAGAAACTACAACCATTCGTAGTAATAGTACTAAATAAGGTAGTGTCTCCCGGTAGGTCAGTTAAGTCCCATCACAAATATGTTTTGATTATAATGGACATGATTAGACGATATTTGATTACAATGTCAATACAGTATGTGACAGCAGAAATAATTGAAGACTGTATTTTCAATTAGATGATTTTAAGGTATGTTATCCCAAGAAAAGTTATATATTAGATCTTCTCCTACCCCATCGCTCGAAAAGCTCACAAATATATAGAAATTCACTTAACTTTGGAGATACAAAAGGGCAACGACAACTAGATCGCAGACAAAATGTGTGGTGTTTTGCAAAAATTTCTGTAATCCTTCATAAATTCACTAGTTTCTAATTGTGAACTGTTGTTACCGAATGTAATATTTTCAATTAATGCTGCTATTTACGAGGAAAAACACTTTTTGTAATTTTATTTTCTGTATTTCTGGAACCCTAGGATTTCGTCGGATATATTATTAAACACTCCTACGGAATATATCAAGAACGAACAAAGATTTAGGGAATGATAAAAATCTACGTTAATAGGATACGAAAACTTAAAAAAAAAATCAACCCACGGAAGATTTCGTAAATAATGGCGAACTGCAGTATTGAAAGAAGTCGACGACGTTTTGATCCTTGACCCACAACAAAACCATGCGTTTCAAAACTGTTTTCCCAAAAGTATTCTGTTAGTAGTAGAGTACCAGACAAAATACGAGTAGATAAAAAATTCATGCCAAATTAGATATATCAATCTAAAAGGGAAACCTAAAATAATAATTTTGACTTCACGAGATTAAGGCATTTCGTAGAACCGTAAATAGAGTAAATTGATAGGAAAATCTAGTGAACAGAATTTAGCTTTTCTTGCAATATTGGATTTTTTTATTCCTTGCTGAGAGAAATTATGGCCGTCAAGTTTCCTAACCTAATTAGAAATATTCCTGAGCTGACGAACCTAACCTGATCTAGCCTGTTGTGAGAAAGTAAATTAGAAGGACATTTTGTCAAACGCTGTAGTTGCTATTTGCTCATAGGAGACATAAGCGAATAAGTGGACATGTGAGGTATTTCGGAGTAAATAGCGATCATTGTTAATGAATCACTAGGGGAAAATCGTACTAATGGTCAACGGCTTCACACAAATATGAAACCAACATGGCTTGATTAATCAATAACTATCAGTTGATCAGTAAACACAGCGTGCCCTATTCGTACTATTTTCAAACATTAGTCTGAACGTTGTAAAGAATAGTGATGGGATTAAACCCAGCAGTATACACTTAAATTAGAGGGAGGTGTGAAATCACTCATTGTAAATTATCGTTATAAAGAAAACAAATCGTTATCTAGACAACTATAATTTTCTCCCAGGAGGAGTATTATGCCAGGCTGCGTAAACAATAACTCGTAAATCGCCCATTTATTTATGGAGTATAAGTAACATAGTCACATAGTGTATACGAATGTTATGATTTTTTGTGGAAAACAAAAAATGCCGACCGAGTAGCCGTGCGGTCTAAGGCGTTAGGCCAGCGACTTGAATATCCCGGGTTCAAGCCCCGGTAGGGGCATGAGTAACTTTCAACTAATTAGAACGTGACGGATAATCGTGTTGGGCCGTAGTCAACGGTTGCTAGACTGGCCCATATAAAATAAAGTTTACCAAAGTATTTTTGTAGGGAAAAAGCAAAACATAAAGAATAATAGTCAAAAATTGACAAACAAAAATGTCAAAATTATTTTAGGCCAAAATACAGAGTAGTAAAATCCGGATATTATACAAAGTAAAGACAGTCAGAAAAAGGAAGAAGTAACTAAAATATTTTACATGAAACAATTTTATTCTAAATTATTTTTGAGTTTAATTGCGTTTTAACAGAAGTAAAAATATATACTTCATGAATCATAAGCATATGATATTGTACTAATCATGATTTATTATGAAGTTATGGCAGTGAATCGATGTTTTGAATTTAAATAAATTAGTCAATCAGATTTACTTCTTGATATCATTCTACTTGAAGTTCACAGATTATTTAAAAATCAAGAATAAGAAATCTACATACATTTTTCTGTGTATGAGCGCTATAGGATAGAATCCGATCTTACACTGAACATATTACGTTAAATATAAAAAATAACATGTGTCTGCTGATGAAACAAAATATTTTGTTCATATTGTTTTAACTTCAGTAGTGATCGTAGTAAGGAGTAAATATTGTAATTCTTACGAAACGAACTTCCGAAAGATGTAGAGATATAAACTCTGCACACGTTCGTGAATTCGATCAATCATCAATCCAATGAATGCGAGGCACACCTTCGGTGTGCACTCGCGGTCCGACTGGCATCGCTTGGCAGCTGTGTGGCTCTCAAAACGCCCGTGATGTGATGACGCCAACAGGAAGATTCACCAGCGAAGAATAGCCGTCTCCTGATACCGACACGAAGACTGGAAGAAGCAGCCATTTAATTATGGAAACATGACGAACATGGTCAATGGTAGCCGCGGTAGCAACTGGCCGGGAAACCGGGCGACAGCGAAGCGAAGTACCTAGTACCATTAGTAACCATGTCGGGCCTAGTACCATTAGTAACCATGGTCGACTGGAAGAAGCAGCTACTTCATTGGGAAGCATGATGAATTTGGTCAGCGGCAACCGTGGTAGAAGCTGTCCGGGAAACTGGGCGACAACGAGGGGAAGCACCCAGCACCATCTGTAGTCACGGTTGGCATTCAGCAACCCTTTTGAGAGCCACTTCAGTGAAGTTTTTCTGTGGTTAGAGGGGAGACCAATTCAGATAACTTGACTGAGCCAAACAATCGGGGACTGGCCACCTGTAGACTCCTGGCAACCTCTGGACGCCGGTTGGGACACGGAGACGACAGATTGGACAACCCACTTCGTGGATACAGCCCCTGGATGAAGAAGCCACTCACCTGAGATGCAGCAGTTTACCGGCGTTGAATGTTCAACACAGACACTTGCTTTCAGGATGCGATTCACAGTAAAGTCAATACAGACATATTACCTCGGTTTTTCCCACCCTTTGCAGCATGCGTGGTTTACCAGGTAATCTATCATAGTTAGGGATTTTTTCAGAATATACAGCAATGCATTTCTGGCATTCTTATATTTTTCAGCTATTATAAATTTTTTAGAATTATGTGATTAAAATAAAGGTACGACGCTAATAGAAAATTATGTTCACGTTAATACATATAATTATTGACTAATATTAATTATACTGAATGTTAGCTAATAATTCGTAATACCAACATGAATATTTTCTATAAATGCCCCAAGCATTCATTTTCAATTATATAATTCTTAAAATTTATAAATACCGGAAAAACAAAATGGTGTAAACAGAACTTATTTTCACCTTCTTAGTGCATTTAATTCATGCTCGTCTTTTGTTTCTAATGCACTTCCTTAGTGAATTCCTTTTGTCTTTACCAACATTATCGGTAAAAAAGGTGTAAATAAGGCTCGGATTCGCTGGATCTCATTAACAAGAAGGTTTCATAAAGTATCATACAGACTAAAAGTCAATTGCAGATTGCTGACTTTTACTAACAATCCAAGATATGTTTGAAGGAACAGTCTCACACTATTTTTATTGATGCCGTTGCAAAATTTCTTTAACAATATATGGGACCCTCATTAGTTTTACCACTTTCAATATCTTGTTCACTAATTCATCGAACGTAAGAATTCCCAACTCATCCGCGATATTTACATGAAATATATTTTCTCACTATGTTTTAACCTGTAATGAACGAAAATGACATTCATAGATAATATCGTTTTGAAATTTTGAACAGGAATTTGTTTGAAATATCGATTTGTGCCTATTTGTACAGTCACTTACAAAAATAACTGGAGGATAGAGTTCTAAGAAATAACTGCTCTTTCCTCAAGGAGAACTGTTTCGCTGTACGCCTAATAGTTAAACAACCAACATGACAGTAGAAATGTGCGCTAAAACATGGCATGCCAGAATATTCCTCCACTTGGAGAAAGAAAGATGAGCCCTTGAGCATCATTTAAAGAACCAGGAGAGAGTTAGGCAGAAATTTCATTCACGTTAAGTTCTAAGAGAAAGGAATTAAAGCAAAGCAAAAGAAAATAGTAATATGGACACCATGCAGATTTCCTTATTATGCAATGCAAAAACCTTGTCGTGTTCAAGCACACACACACACAACACAAAGAGAGGGTGAGAGAAAGAGATAGGGAAAGCATGAATCAACACCTGAAAAGAGCGAACAAAGAGAAACAAGAAGAATGAAAGGGGGAAAGAAAAATGGCTGAAAACATGGAAGTAAATGAAATTTTAACGCTTATGAATACACAGTCTTCGTCTCTCCTCCTGACTCCTCTCTATATTCTGTTTTTCTTCCTTTACGGTACAATCGTGAGCACAATAAATCTCTTTCAAGACACATAAATCATAAACATAAATTACAGCGCTTAATTCCTTGAAAAATATAGTTCGAAATGTAGGCGGGGAGTCTCACACGCTGTCCACTGAGCTACACAGACCATAACAAATGTGTTGTTAAGTCAGCAACTAAACGCGCTACTCTCAGCGATTTACCACCGGTTCCATTTGAAGTCTGAATTTCATTTACAGCCTTTAGGCGTCTATGGCTCAGGCACCCGTTTTTATAAAAACATTTGATCTGAAAAGGAACACTGATAATTTCAGTTCTGATATCATAACAAAACAAGTATGATATTTTTCATGTCAGAGCTTTGATCTATATATTTAAGATAAGATAAAAATAAAAACAGAAGAAAGAATTACGTTTTAATTAAAAAAACGTGTACCTGTTTCAGCAACTGACAGTAGTATCCAATACAAAAAGTAGGGATGCATGGTATTGAGATGTTTATACCGACTTTCAGTATATTTTGGATATCGACATTTATGGATATACCGATATACCAAAGGATATCATTATACCGAAATACGGAACGATATTCGTATACCGAAATACCGAATAATATTGCAATACCTAACACAATATCAAAAGACCGAGAAACAACGATATTGAGCGAGATGAAAGTACTCATGACGTATGAGTAGTCAGCAAGTTTTATCATGGAAAAGCAAATTTTTAAAAAATGAAATCAATTAATTAAATGAAGGTGATTTATACTACTTCAATTTTCAAAGCTGTTACAATATCACTGCTTGGTGTTAGCTGTTCGTACTGTTGGATTCGTAGCGTAATGCGTAAACGCGTGCTAAATTCAAGCAATTTACATTTTAGTTCGGCAGTTCGAAACCTGGGAAGGAAATTTGGATAATTTTTTACTATTACTAAACGTAATAAAACTAACTAACTAACTACTAACTCTATGGCTTATGGAACTCGCAAGTTCATCGCCGCAGTAACAAACGTTCGCCATTGGATTCTATCCTGGGCAGTATCAAGCCAGTTTTCATCACGAACACCTACTTCTCGAAGATCTCTTCTAATATTGTCCTCCCAACGAAGTCTCGGTCTTCCCAATGGCCTCTTTCCATCGGGCCTTCCAACCAGGATAGAATATAATCTTCGTTTTCCCCCATCCGAGCTACATGCCCTGCCCACCTTAGTCGTCTCGATTTCATTATTTTTACAACATCTGGTGAATCGTACAGTCCGTGGAGTTCTTCATTATGCAGTCTCCTCCACTCTCCAGTCGTAACTTAAATGTTATAGTTAGTATTTAATAATTTGCTTCCTAAATGCTTTTTGTATATTCAAACTGAATTCAAATAATAAAAGTATTATGCGAAAACAAGGTTACCAGACGTCGGGGATTTTTCGATAGTCACATATCTAAACCCTATATCCCGCCTTTGTAAAGGGTTCGTCCAGGATGCTGATTTCTTCTGGACTTCGCCAAACATCAGTAAAAAAATTAAATGAGCAAAAGGAGGCAATAATTTTATTAAATATTACAGATGCGAAGTAATAAAATATGTTATTTATGCTAGATCTAGCACAATGATAGTACTTGATCATTTGTATGGGAATTATTATTATCTATATTTATTTATTTTTCCTTCTTTAAAATAAATTGATTTTTCAAGATTTTGTTTTTTAAAATTTTCGAGTTCGTGAAAGTACCGATACTTTATTGCAGAATGCCCGCGATAACTTTTCGGTCCGTGTCCTGGATTGAGGTGCGGAAAATCTGGTCTAATGCGACCTGTATTTACTATAAGCGAAGATAAAAGTACACGTAAACCTGTCCCGTCACCCAGTGACTCAGGCACATAGTCACAATTTTCTTCTCAGGAGCAGGGATTCCGCCCTGATTTTCATTCTGTGGGGAGTGAAAATTGAGAGTGTGTAAGTGGAATTTTGGACGGTTTCTATTGATTTTTGGCCAGAAATGTTTAAAATTGCGGGGTGTTCTCGTGGTGGGGGGTTACAACCAACGAGGATGTGGGGTCTAGCGGAGTAACTGCTCACAAGTAAAGATTCTCTCCCGACAATCGGGGATCCGGGAACTGCGCATATATTTAGATAGAGGATGTTCACGAAGGAATACTGGCAAACTCTGCCATTCCGACAGCAAAGGGTAAATCCAATATGGCCGCCCAAAGGTCATTTCCATCAACTTTTGCAAGCAACTTCTCACCCACTTCCCGTTGACAGATTGTCTTATATTTTCCCTGATGTATTTTCAAATACAACAAATTTATTGGATCGAAATGTCTCGGACGTCGCCATATTGAATTCAATATGGCCGCCCAAAATGCCATTTTCTAATCGACTCCTGCTAGAAAAACAATTTTTGGTATGAAAATACAGTATCACTAGACGTTTACGAAAAGTATTAAACTTTTCAAGATGTCACCTACTTGAACCTACTATGGCCGCCCACGATTCAAACACGAGGAAATAATTAAAATATCTTGTTTGTCCTCCGGGTTATTGTGTCTCAATCGAATCACGGGCTATAACGAATTCGAATCCTAGACCCAGTGGCGGTTCATAACCTGACCCGTATCAGCTCTGGCGTGTTCATTCTATTTGTGCAAATCGTTATAAACACGTAAATATTCACGTGTGTTGTAAATATTAGAACTTTACATTCGTAATAGGTTGGTGCAACAGTAAGTTCTCAAAATTGTCGATTAATTCCTGGTTGGTATTGATCTACCAATCATTTTTTTACGAAACCTGGGGGGCTCAGCCATAGGTGTTAAAGGCAGTAAATTGAATTCAAACTTCAAATGGAACCGGGGGTATCTCGTTGATAGTATCGCGTATAACGGAAGACTCTCTCGTTCTCAAGGTGTTCAGTTTAATTCCCCGCCTAGATTTCAAATTATTTTCTTTCAAGGAATTAAGTGCTCTAATTATGTTCGCGATTGCTCCTGAAATAGATTTATTCCGTAAAGGGACAAAAACACAAGACAGAGAGGGGGGACAGGGAAGGGATTCAGACTGTGTATTCATAATTGTTAAAATTCAATTTTTCCATATCTTCCGCTAATTTTCTTTCCCTCTTTCCTTGTTTTCTCCTCTCTTTTTCGCTCTTTATCCGTCTTCTCTCATGCTTTATCTCTCTCTTTCTTTCTTTCTTTCTTTCTTTCTTGCTCTGTGTGTGTGTTTGAACAAGACAAATCTTGTTGCATTCCAAAATGACAATTCCTGCATGATGTCCACATTATTATTTTCCTTTTCCATTAATTCCTATCTCTTAGAACTTAACGTGAATGGAATTTCTGCCTAACTCTCTCGTGGTTGTTTAAATGATTCTCAAGACTCATCCTTTCTTCTTGCAAATGGAGGAATATCCTAGCATGACTAGTTTTAGCGTATATTTTTTCCGTCATGTTGGTTGTCTAACTATTAGGCGTACAGTGAAACAATTGTCCTGGAGGAAAGAACAGTTATTTCTTATAACTTCAACCTCCATTTATTTTTGTAAGTGACTGTACACTGTAAGAAATAGGTAAGATAATATGAGATAAAATGAACTTTATGGGCGGTAACAGCACTGTGGCTTACGCCCGTTCCGATAAGGAATACTTATGAAGACACTTGTCGTGATAAAACTGCTGAGGGAATATGATCCAACCTCTGGGTAATGGCAATAGGTGAAGGCCTACATCTGATTGTGCTATGAGAAACACGGTCGCCATCTTGGATTCTATCGAGAATTTTTAATAGTAAGAGAGTCATGTGGCATATCAATTTAGGCCAGTTTGTTCCCAGAAATTCAGTTATGAAGATCCTTTACACCTACGATTATTTGTTTAGGAGACAGAAATTCTAGAAGGTACAATTTGGCGTCATACATCATGTGCTCTGTTTGTTGGCAATTTTGGTACGCACACAAAACCAGTAGTTTTTAAAATGCCCAGCAACGAATCCAGCATAACTGCATCACCGTTGAACCCAGTGCACATGAGAAATTTTAAAGCAATTGGTTTTGAGTGCTTTACCTCTTCCCATTTACCATACACCTTACCCTCTTCCCTTTCTCGAGACGAATCCAAGATGGCGACTTTCAAGATGGCGACCATCATTCTTATACCACCAGTAGATGTATCCCTGCATCTATTGTCATTACTCAAAGGTTGGATAATATTCCCAGAGCGGTTTTATCACGACAAGTGTCTTCATACATATTTCTTGCAATCTACAAATATGCACAAATCGATATTTGAAAAAAAAATCCTGCACAAAATTTTCAAAAAGGTAGGGTCTATGGATGTCATTTTCGTGCATTACAGGTTAAAGCCTAGTGAGAAAAAATATTTCATGCAAATATCGGCTGACCAGTTGGGAATGTTCCCTCGTTAGTAGCAGCCAAGGTCATTCTGTGAATAATACAGAGAACATCCTCGCGACAGTATTTTCATTTGTCACTCGTTTCAGTACTCTCCTGTTTTGTCGCATCATCCGTGTGACGTTGTAATGATTTCTCTTTGGCCTTAATCCTTTCTTCTTTCGTAGTTTTAAGTACACAAGAGTTTTCTCTGTGCATTGTGTATGTTTGCTTTTAAAGTATTTTTCTAATTTATCCCGCCTCAACGGATCATTATCAAGGAAAGCCGAAGATAACAAACAAGAATAGTTTCGTTTCGTCTGAAGCATAAAGTATGAAAGAAATCTTGTTAGCATTTGAGACGCTGTATTTGCTTTGGACATTTTTTATGAAGTCGGGAAAGAAAATATTCAACTTATATCTTTTTTAAAAAATCTTGCCTTTTCTGCCTAACTTTACTACCCACGTTACTATTTCTTACCTAATTGAAATCCTTCCCTTGAGAGCCAACTATCTCACATTTGAAATTCATTGCTCTACACTGAATCGAATAGTCTCAAAGCCTTATTAACAAGAGCAATTTGCTTAAGAACTCTTAAAGAAGTCTTCAGTTCCACCACGCAGATCCTGTGAATTTGATATCTACTTTAGAAGAAAGTTGAAATTGTTTATAAAAAATGAGTTTCACTTTCACGCTTTACCGTATTTATATTCTAGCCTTCGAAATGTCTTTTTCTAGATTTTAAATATGAATATCTTTTCTTTATATTCTCATAAATTACTTGCCAGACAGAGGAAAACACGATATCGTTTTCGACGGTATATTTCGTCCTATTTATTCACATATTTAGGTGTACCACAAGGAAGTACTTTAGAAACTTTCTGCATTCTCACTCTGTATGCATTGAGTACATGCTGCTCGATCCATGCTTACGTAGGTATTATATGATTGTATGCATACTTAAATATAACCGAGCAGTGCTGGAAATTGGAAAACGTAGGGGATTGCTGTTCTCCCAGTAAACTAATGGGGCATCACAAACTCAGAGTCATTACAGGAAATAACCATTGTTTATTCTTCCAAGAGGCGGCTAAATGATCCTTAATCACCATTTGTTCAAATTCTTTGAAAACATCCTCCCAACCTGTTGCTCCAAGTAGAGTAGACAAGTAAGGGACAATTCAAGAATGATTAGCCGTCATTTTGGGGGAATATCTATCTAATTAAATTATTGGTATGATGACTTCAAAGAACCAGCAGATCTGGATAGTTCCCTCGCAAAACCTTAGACTCAGAGATTTATTAACCTATTACTTATTAACTTCACCTCTTCCTCAATTGAAACCGGAAACATATGTGAAGTTGTGGCTACAACAGGATTATCGTAGTGCATATCACATAACTTTCATATTGAGAGAAGATAATGTGGATTAGTAGAAGCCCCTTTGTGTCTGTTTGGACTTATAACTAAAAAAGTAAGTCTCTAATTTCTAAATGCATTTTAACTAATTTTCATTTACAGAATGTTAACATATCTTGGAAATGTATTGTTTTAACATCATTAGCTCATCTATGCTTCTAGGAATGAATACAGAGCAAATCGAAAATCAGAACTAATTTGATTAGTAAGTTTCAAACAGTACTAAAATTAAAGTAATAAACTTATTAGTTCTACTGGTTATAAAAAAGGACATAACTTGCCGAAAATTACTTTTAATAATATTATTATTATTATTATTATTATTATTATTATTATTATTATTATTA
>JAGDQP010017801.1:430-23412 GCA_022664845.1 Lepisma saccharinum | reverse complement strand
TATTATTATTATTATTATTATTATTATTATTATTATTATTATTATTAGAGGACTCATCTGGAAACAATTATTACAAGCGACAAATCATATTTTTGGAAGAATTTCAATAGGAAAAACGTCCGAAACAATATTAATTCTATAAACCACGATAGTAATCTGGTAAATGATAAGAAGGAAATAATTACGCTGTTTCGAGATTATTATGTAGACATCTTTAATAAGCCAGACATTCAACAGACTTTTATTAGTCATGACACAATGACAACATTAACAGACATACCTGAAATTTCAGGAAAATATGAATTTGTAGTAAGTAAGAAACTGAAAAACTACTCTTCTTTGGGAACGGATTATGTCCCAAACTATGTCATTAATAGTCCAGTCAATGAACGCTCAAAAAGGGGGTGTAGAGGACATGTTCGGGAACAGAATTTTTGACTTCAGGGCTGTGTTTGGAGTAGTTAGGAGGTCAACATACTAAAAGTCCCCGGACCTACGAGGTGAGCGGGGGGCAGGAGGGGCGGGGGAAGGTCACTTTTTTCGGTTTTTCGCTTATATCTCGAGAACGGTGCGTCGTAGCGAAAAAGTATTTATGTTCAAAAAGAAAGCTGAGAAAATTGCCTACAAGATTGGTCCTATTCGCTTGTTCTCTATTCCTAATAGTTTTCGAGATATTCGCTTGCGAAAATTGCAAATTTTCAAAAAAAAAAAAAAGAGCTTTATTGCCTCACTTTTATAGTAGACAAACTTTGCCTTTTAGCACCTCATCCCTTAACTTCAGCCAAGTCCTCAGGGAAGAAAGTAGTAGAACACTAAATTTTCTTTAAAATGAGTTATTATCTAATATATTAGCTTCAACTTGTCCAAAGTAATAGCAATTTGAAATTGCCTTTATTAAATATTTAATCACATTATGGCACGTACAAGACATGTAATGGCAAACATTACTCGACTACAGTACTGTTAATTTTGAGTATCGTAATAAAAAAGTGAAAAACAAAATGGAAAACTAGCTATATTCAAAATTAAAGCTGACGAAATTTCTTGCAAGATTGGTTCTATTTTCTTTCTTTTTTTTCTTTCTGTTTCCAAGATTTTGTTGGTCCTTTTCTGTTTGAGGTGGGGAAAAAGAATCTATTTCTTTGTAGAGAGAAAATTGAATGAAAAGCGCATTTTTTATTTAGCCTTATTAACCGAGTACAAAGAACAGCCGCTTTCATTGTTGGTAGCAAGAAATTGCCCGAAAAGAAAAACAAAGTATTTTTGGAAGGGTGGACAAGGGGAAGAGGGAGTTTCCTTTAAAGAGCCGTTCTATTCATGCATTACTCGAGTCCAGTTTGTTGTTAACGCGTAGCGTGTGACGTTGTGTAAAGAATCTTTTTGACTATAATAGAGTTTTTATATTCCCTGAGAGTGATTCACTTTCGCAATAACTAATAAGTGTTTTGTGTGTGATGTAGACATCGATGAATCAGCTGATGACGTTTCAAGAGTGTCAGAAAAGAGAATTCTTTCACTTATAAGAGCAAGTAAGGAAAGGAGGTACAACAAGAGCTCCAAGATAGAAGGCTTGAAATCCCTCCTAGTTCACACCTCATGTCGTAAAAATTACACAAGGACCCAAAGTATTATGGCTGATTTGAAGAGACATGGTGCATCAACATCAACACAACCAACTGAAATGGTGAGTTTGAGATCTTCAGTGCCAGATTTCGATTTCAAAAATAATTGTTTTCTCTGTGCTGACCCTGTTGAGAATGAGGTAAAGAAACCCTGTGAAAAAAGGAGATTGGAATATCAGGTTCAAACATTTGCTGTATAAAAGTTATGTATGGAGGCTGGTCTAGCGAGGAAAGATAAGTAGGGGGAAGAAGAAGTTGGTCGCCTATCCTCAATGAATGATTTTATCGCTGAAGAAGCTGTATGTATACCACAATGACTGTCGGGTAAAATTGGTGAAGCCTTTGTAGAAACAACTAAAAGAAAGAGAAACTGATTATATTGCCAAGGGAATGGAATAAATTTATGCGTACATGGAAGGGAACAGTGACTGCCAATTTTCAATGGGCGAATTGATGGCAGCAGTAACAGGGGAAAAACTCGACGCGAGAACCGTGAAAGCAAAACTTGAAAAAAAAAATGGAGATCTCTTAATAGTGAAACCAGGATGCAACCAATTCAACGTTCCAGTCATGTGTTTTAGAGACTCTGGGTACAAGCTTTTTAATGATGCTTGGTACGAGAACAAGGAAACAAATTCAATCGACTAGCGACTTAGAATTGTAAGAAAAGTAGCAGAAATAATAAGGCAAGATATCCAGAGTCAAATGTACTATACTCACGTCTACCCACCTGGTGATAACTTCCTTAAGGACGCGAATTCTGTAACTCCATCGCTTCTAACGTTCCTAGAGGAGGTGATGTTGAAGAAAACTAAAAAAAGTCGAGGAAACGAAGAGGAAATGCGTCGCTATTGCACACGCCATCACCTCTGTAGTTCGACCACGAACCTTCTTGTCCTCAATACTGAATAGCCTCTCACTCCTACTTTACAGAAGATATGGCTCTAAAAACTTAGTTAACCTTCTTTCAAGTTTAGGATTTTGTTCCTCTTACTACGAAGCCCAAACTTTAGAAATGTCAGCTGTGGTTCATGCTCAACCAGCATTCAAAACAGGATCATTTAATCAATTTTTCTTCGACAACGCTGACTTCAATGTATGCACCATTGATGGACTGAACACTTTCCATGGCAAGGGTGGAATCAGGTGCATTACCCCTTCCAGTTCAGTAGAAAGAGGTTCAGATATACCAAGATTGACCAAGATACCCACGTCAATTGAGATCGGAAAATTTGGAATTGTTCCACTAGAAGCATTCCAAGGTAAGGGAGGTGGTCTACAAAACGTCACTGTGGAAAACGTAGAAGTACCACAGGAATCGGCACATCCTCAACCACATGACATCCTATGGCTGCTTGCTAAAAAGCAACATATTGAAGTGCCAGAATGGAAAGGGTACATGCACTCCGTTACAAGAGGAAGTTACAGCGAAAATATTAAAATTGTCACACTTCCTTTCATAATTGCTCCTCCTTCTGATTACGATACAGTGTACACCGCAATACGATATACAGGCGAGTTGTGTGAAAAAATCAGTCAGGACTGTTTGATCATCACGTTCGACCAGCCATTATATTGGAAAACCAGAGAAATAGTTGCAGATGCTCCAGCTGACTCTGACCTATCGAAGTGCATTGTACGTCTCGGTGGATTTCATCTCCTCATGTCGTTTTTGGGATGTAATGGCTACCAAATGTCCGGAAGTGGTATAAAAACTTCTGAGCACTGTCTACGCTCCAGCATCAGTTGAGAAGATGCTTCAAGGCCATGCTTTCGCCAGGGCAGTCAGAGGTCATTTGATCACACAAACTGCCTTGTCCAACATCATATTTGACCATAACCAAATCACAGAGGAACAGCATACATGTGTCAAAGAATTGATGTCCGATTTCCTAAATGAGACTCCCTCATTGAGCTCATTGAACGAAAGCCGTGGTGGCCTAACACGTGGACGGGGCATTACAGATAGTATCATAAGCAAATGGGCCATGGGGATGTGTGCAACTAATGACATTTGCACATCGCTAGAAGAGTTCTGTGGTGTTCTCTTCACCTCAAGTGAACAGCACGATTTTGGAGAAGCCAGCAAAACTAAAGATGCAACTGATATTGCTAAACTCACAGAGTGGTTTGAAGATCATCCACAAAGATAGAACACCCTCTCTTTCCTCTGTGAGTTCATCCATAAAGATCAACGATGAAAACGTTACAGTAGATCCTTTCCTGCTTTCTCAAAGGATTTCCATAATTAAAAAAATGGACGAAGACTTGAAGATTTTTTTGGAATATGAATTGGTGCCATTCCCGTTAGCCTTATTCAATGAAGGTGGAATGAGAAAAACAAAAAAATCAGTCCTATACACACTGTTTGATCCAATCAACAAAAACATATATCTGCCAAACTTTGACGTAATGGTTGATGGAGGATTTCTGATGCACAAAGTGATTTGGCAAAGAGGATCTTCAGCTTCCACCATTTGTGAGGGATATGTGGAATTTGCCTTGAGACTGTTTTGTTCCCCGTGTTGAGAAGACACTGTCAGAGCATCAGTTTTCTATCCCTTGCAGATGTGTGAATTGCTGAAAAACAGGAGCATTACTTAAAACCCAGTGACACCAGTGCTTCCAAGATAGGAAGATAAGAGGTTATGTGGAATGTCTCGGAGAATAATTTGAAAAGTTGTAACAGTTGAAATAAAGGTATATAATATATACCCACAATTGCATGTCTAAAAACTTTTTAGTGACCATCGTACTTATAATTAACGGTAATAAGTGGAATTTCAAATTGCTATAACTTTGGACAAGTTGAAGCTAATATATTAAATAATAACTCGTTTTAAAGAAAATTTAGTGTTCTACTACTTTCTTCCCTGAGGACTTGGCTGAAGTTAAGGGATGAGGTGCTAAAAGGCAAAGTTTGTCTACTATAAAAGTGAGGCAATAAAGCTCTTTTTTTTTTTTTTTGAAAATTTGCAATTTTCGCAAGCGAATATCTCAAAAACTATTAGGAATAGAGAAAGCGAATAGGACCAATCTTGTAGGCAATTTTCTCAGCTTTCTTTTTGAACATAAATACTTTTTCGCTACGACGCACCGTTCTCGAGATATAAGCGAAAAACCGAAAAAAGTGACCTTCCCCCGCCCCTCCTGCCCCCCGCTCACCTCGTAGGTCCGGGGACTTTTAGTATGTTGACCTCCTAACTACTCCAAACACAGCCCTGAAGTAAAAAATTCTGTTCCTGAACATGTCCTCTACACCCTCTTCATTGACTGGGCTATAAGGGCTGTGCTGAGTATATTGTGCCAACATTAGTGGATTTGTACAGTAACTTCCTCAGACAAGGTTATCCCAGCCAATGGAAGGAGCCTTATACCATCCCCATATACAAGGGAGGTAATAGGTCTTTATAGACCTATTACCATCCTTAATTCTATAGCCAGAATTTTTTAGATCATTATTTGTGAATACTTACAGTTCAACTTGAAGCTAAAATTAGATTATAGACATCATGGTTTTTCTCAAGGCAAAACTCTATTACAACTAATCTATGTGTTTTAACAAATTTCATACAAGGGAGCATTGCCACTAGATCACAATGTGATGTAATATATATTGATCTTGCCAAGGCATTTGATAGTGTAAATCATAATATCTTATTAATCAAACTTTCGAGGATTGGCTTCTCGCCAGCATTTAACAATTGGTTCGAGAATTATCTGACTGATAGAACCTTTAGTATCGAACTTGATAATTTTGTACTCCAAAAAGCCACCATCAAGTATGGCATACCTAAAGGTTCGCCTTTAGACCCTCTTTTGTTCAATCTCTACATCGATAATTTATGAGATTAAATTAGAAATTCTAATTTACTTTTATATGCTGATGACCTAAAGATATGTAGAGGAGTCAATAACCTTAGAGGCAATTACTTTCTTCAAACAGACATTGATAAAATTGATGAGTGGCAGTTTAGAAACAAAACGCAAATTAGCATACAGAAGTATATATAAGATTTATGAAAAAATCGCAATATTATTCAAGCTCATATAAAGTAAGAGATATTGAAATAGACAAAGTAGAAACATTTAAGAACTTGGGCATTGCTTTTGATTCTAACTCGAATTTTAATAATTATATCAATGGCCTTATTGATGAGTTTCGCCAGCTAATTGTTTTTATGTTTAATCAATGTTATGAATTGAACAACATAAGCAAGTTTATAGCATTTTACACAATCTTGGTTGGAATTAGATTAGAACATGCCTCCAGTGTTTGGGATAATTTGTCCAAAACCACGTCTGACAAACTTGAAGCTGTACAAAAGTGCTTTTTTAGATTAAGATGGAGTTAGGTCAGAACCCCCAACGGTCAGAAACCCCAAAAGTAAAAACAGTCAGAACCCCCACACAAAAGTTAAGAATCCCCACAAAACTGCCAAAAAACCCAAACACTCAAATGGTTAGAACCCCCAACGGTCAGAAACCCCAAAACTAAAAACGGTCAGAACCCCCACACAAAACGATCAGAATCACCACACAAACGGTCAGAATCCCCAAATGCGAAAACGGTCAGAACCCCCACACACATGGTCAGAACCCCCACACACATGGTCAGAACCCCCACACGCATGGTCAGAAACCCTACACAACGGTCAGAAACCCCACACAAACGGTCAGAACGTCCACACAAACGGTCAGAATCCCCACACGCAAAGACGATCAACACTTCTATAAAAACGGTCAGAAACCCCAAACTTGAAGACAGTCAGAAGACCCACATGACCAATGAGATCCCAACGCAAACGGTGAGAAACACTACACAACGGTCAAGGCCCCACACAAAGTGTCAGAGCCCACAAAGGCAGAAACTGTCGCCAGAAGTGTTAGACTAAACTGTCGATCAACCCTAAAATTTAGAAAATTGTATTTCAAAATAAAATTAGCAATGTAATAAATAAAAGGTAAAAATCCAGAAATGTTTTTGATATTCAATTTTGGTATTTTCTCGTAGCAGTGATAGCAGCATTTGCTATATGTAAATGTTTGTTTAAAATAGCAGTTTAAACCACAGTTTTAAAAAAAAATGTTTTTAACTTGCATTGTGATGCCTTGTTTACATTACTAACATTTTCCCGTTCTGTTTCATGGTTAATGTGAGGCACGGAGCCCGGTCCTTCTTTATGCACTAGCTATTCATTATCCAAAGTTATATGGGCTCTCTTTTGGGTAGTTTCATTGTTCTCTCTTTCTTCCCTCATTTTTGCTTCTTTCTTTTCCCTCTTGTGGAATTCTGACAATAAATCCAAGTTCTGTTTCTACTCTGTATGTGTCTGTCCTCTGGCTGTGCCGGGTTCAGGAAATTTTGTTTGTTTCCCATTTACAGTGCATGTGGTACTCAATCAGTTTTAAGAGTTTTAGTAGCCCTTAGGCATGTGTGTCCCAATGTGATTTGGCTCTCTCTACCGGATTGTTTGGAAAGTTTCTACTACTTTCCATTAATAATGCATCAGTTATTTCGTTATTAATATAGCTCATTCTGTTCTGTGTCTCTGGTTCTATTGTTTCCAATATAGTTTTACAATCAGGGGGACCTAAAACTGGGTAGTATTTGGAAGGTCCGGGGTTCGTTCTATACCCTGGTTTATTATTATTTTATTGTTTGGTTTCTATTCCCATTTAGTCGCTTACGTATTGTTATTTCGGTCTGGTATTGTAGGTCTGTATATTGTTCAGGCAGTGGTATTGTTGCAATTACTTATATTCTTATAATTTATTTATAGTAATAATAATTATTCATGTACTGTTGGTAGGAATGTTTTGCCCTTTCCGTTTTGGTAATTTGATTTTGGTCAATCGTTCCGTATGTTATGATTGCTTCCCTTGTCATGGCAGTCTTGGTGGTCATGTCGTTTGTTATTATTATTATTATTCTGTAATGTCACTATTGTTGCCAAGGTTGGTGTTATTCTTTTTAGAGGAGTTTGTGTACCTCCTTTGCCAGTTTGAAGTTTGCCTCCCAAGAAGGGGTGGGGGGTTCTCTTACTGGTTTGTTATTGTTTGGCCCTTCGCTGGGTTATGAAGTTTCAATTTTTGTGGTTAGTATGGAGCTAGGCTACCATGTGTTGCTGACCTTTTATGTGTGTACGAACCCAGCATTCGGTCGGTGTTAGCTTTTTGTTTTTTGTTTGTTTAAGAATTCAGTCCTAAGTAGGCTATGTCGTATATTGGAATAATACCAATTAATGTTCAACAATTATATGTGTGTGGTTTATTTTTTCAAAATAAAAGGGGGGGGGGTCATTTCTAATTCTTTGCGTCACTGTTTTCCTGGGTTCTCATCTATGAGAAAGTTGCCTTGGTCAGCATCCGTCTTAAATTGTGGGGTCTTTTGTAGGCTAGCATTGGTGTCTCTTGTGGCATTCTGGTCCACCAGTCCTCTTTGCTATATTCTTTTTTGATATTATTCCAAAACTTTTGGACCAGTTTTTTAATTTTGTTTTCATAGTTAGGATGGTAAGTGAGAGGAGAGATTATTCTATTTCCTCTTTGTTTATTTCGTGTTTCTTTTCTGGTTGTCTGTTCGAGAAGTTTCGTTCGTGTAGATTGGACCATAGTTTTCTTATATCCTCTGTTTTGGAAGTTCTTTCCCATTTCCAACAGTCTCTTTTTCAGCTTCTGTTTGTTGTCTATAATTCTAATTAATCTTAAACCTTGGCTTTTGACCAGTGAGTTTATTAATGAAGTTGGGTGGGCCGAGCTGGCCTCGAAAAAATCATGTCTCGTTGTTGGTTTGTAGTAGACGTCTGTTTCCAGTCGTCCACTTGCTCTTTTCTTAATTGTTACGTCCAGAAAGTTTAGTTTCGTTTTGTTCCATTCCAGGGTGAATTCCAGTTTGCCAGTATTATTGTTGAAATTTTCTATATAGGTTTCAGGTTGTTTTGTTGTGCCGGGAAAGCATCCGACCACATCATCTACAAATCTATATTCAAATAGAGCTAGTACCGGACCTTTTTGTGTGTATGTTAGTTCTGAATGCACGTATATGTTGGCATAGGCTACAGATACCGAGGCTCCGGTAGCTGTACCTTTCTTTTGGAGGAATATTCTGTCACCAAATATGATGTAGTTATTGTACATCAGAATTTCCAGGCCCCTCCGTAGTAGTTGGGGGGGGGGGGAGTGGCTTCAGTATTTCCTCCTCACAGGCTGTTAGTGGCCATTCATATTTTGATGTATAGTATCCTGTGACTAAGTTAATGCCTCTTTTGCTATCAATGCTCGGATATCAGTTTTTAGGTAGATTTCGAAGAAAATATACCTATTGAGATCGGTACGATATGAAAGTGTATATATATATATATATATATATATTTATATATATATTAACACGCTAGCGGCCATAATTTTGAAGATATTTGAACCAAATTTTTATATGTTGTTTCTAGGCTTAATAGCTCGGTTAAGTTCGTTAATGAGCAAAATCGGTTGCCATCTTGGATCCAAAATGGCCGCCGAACCCATTGTTGTATAGAATACACAGCCTAAACCGCTGGGGCTATTGAAATCAAATTTGGCATAAAGGTACATCACTTTTTGATTATGAAAATGTTACCTAATGAGTTCAAAGACGCCATCTTGGATCCAAAATGGCGGACCTAAAAATCCATTTCCCACACCGTTTGAGCTAGAGATACGAAATTTGGCATAAAGGTGCATTATGACGAGTAGTTTAGGGAAATATCACAACATTTGGGAAAAGTCGCCATCTTCGATCCAAAATGACCACCCAAAATCCCATTTTGCACACCGTTTGAGCTGGATAAATGAAATTTTACTTGAAGTTGTACTATCACAAGTAGGTCACGAAAAAATAAGAAAACTTTCAAAAAGTCGTTTAATTGGATCCAAAATGGCCGCCCCAAAAACCCAATTTCCAAATCATTGAAGGTAGAGAAACGAAATTTTCAATGAAGGTGTATGACCAAGAGTAGGTTACAATAAATGGGGCAAACTTCCCTTTGGGGGAGCAGCCAACCGTGGGAGGGTGAAGATGTACTCCGTGGTGGTGTAGTGCTGTAGGGAGATTTTGGTTAAGATAAAGGAGGCGCATCCTCTCAAAAGCACTGAAGTTGGGGAGCGAGCCCCGGCTCCCAGCAAAACTTCGAAATCTACCTCAGCCTGTAGGCCTACCGAAAGGGATTTTTTTATATCAGTTGTGTAAAGAATGTCTGAAGTTTTTATTCTCTTTACCTTTCTTATCCTTTGTAAGAAGTCTGGTGTGTCTCTTAGCCATTCTGGAAACGTTGGTAAGAGTTTCATAGGGAAGTGTGTTAAGAATTTGTCAAGATTTCTCGTGGGCCCGTTGCAAGCTGACACTATGGGCCTTCCTGGTGGAAGATTGGTTTTCGGTCTTATTGGTTAGTGTATTTTTGGTAGGATATAGAACTTGGCTACTGTGGCTTTTGGGTTCGTTAGTCTCCCCAAGTGATAGCGTTTCAGCACTCCTGCTTCTAATAATTCGTTTTCAAAAAATCTTATCTTTTCTTTCTATCATTCTTTTTAATTTCTCATCCTTCTCGAAAATTTCTCTGAAGTTGGTTTTGTTCTCCAGTTTTAATAACGCTTCTTTTTTATAATCAACTTTGTTCATGAGAACTAGGCCTCCAGAATTGTCTGTGGGTTTAATGATAACTTCTTTTTTATCTTTGATTGTTTTTATGACTTGCCTTTGTGCAATATTCAGGTTTGGTTTGGTTTTATTCTGCAGGAGTTTTAGTATTCCTTCTTGCAGTTGTCCAGTGTGTTCCAGTAAGCAGTGTAATGGTAAATCAGGTTCAAGGTTGCCCCTGCTTTTAGGTGGGAGGGCCGTTCTGTGGTTGGGTATTTGTGTGGGTTTCAAGGCCACCGCCCTCTGGTGCTTCGTATCTAAGTTATGTCTTAGGTTTCTAATGGTCCTAGTAAGGGCCTTTCTGTCAGGCTTAGGTGTGGGGCAAAATGATAGCCCTTTTCCCAGTACTTGTATTTCATATTTTGATAGCTCTATGTTTGTCAAATTGTGTATCTGAGATTTTTTATCTTTCCTTCTTGTTTTCTTTTTCTTTGTGGGTCTACATTTTTATTTTTTTATTTCCAGTTTCCATTTGTGTGGGTTTTCTCTCTACAGTACAGATAGCGTAATTATTCTTAACAGTACAAGAGTTGAGTTTTAGTTGGGGAGGTTTCGTGTTCAATACGTCAACGCTTTCAATTTTATTATTATTATTATTTTCAGTTTTTATATCCTCGTAGTTTCTGTGAGAAATGAGGTTCAATCATATAAGTTATTATAGGTAAAGTATTTTCGTTTTTCGAGAATATTTGGCGGCTCTGAAAAGAGCCAATGTTTTTGTTTTGTTTTTTGTCATTCCTTTCACTTCTTCAAGTTTTTTAAGAAGTCCAACAGGTCTTCCATTGAGTCCCTTCTGGAGTTTCTTCTCTGGGGCGTCTGCTTCTCCCTTAGGGGTGTTCTCGTCCTACTTTGGTTGGGTTCCTCTGGTCCCTCAGTCTCCATGGTCTGAAGTTTCTTCTTCAGGAAGTCTGTTGCCACGCTTTTTGCCCTTTGGACAACTTCCTTTGTGGCTTCTGGGCCAAATCTTGTTTTGCACTCCTCCAATGCAATGTCCCATTCTTCTTCCAGCTTCGGTGTTAGTTGTTGGTAGTGTATGACCACTTCCTCATTTATTTTCTGTTCGGCTCCTGCCAGTATTTCTTTTATTCTCCGCTCGAAGTTTTCGGGCGCTTTGGTGTATTCTACCAGGTTCAGGTCCGGTTTTTGTAATGACCCTATTGTTTTCTCTTATGCCTTTCTTGATACAGGCCTCATAGTGTTGCGCAAGGTGTTTTTTGTAAATAAGCTTGCGCAGTAGTTTGAAGCTCTCTTCCTGGCCACTTCTCAACCTGAAGTTAGGCCGAGGGGTACCGGCTATGCCCCTGCTAAGTTGCTGGAGGCTTGTGTTGGAGGGGTTCCCTTGTGAGCCCCTGCTTGGTCCCTGCTTCTCTCCTTCAGCTGGTGGGTCCTGCTTGTCTCCCACAATGTCCGCCCAATTCGGCAAGTCCATGGATATTTCTTCCTCCATGAAAAGGGAGTCAAGGTTTTTCTCAGCTTCCATGGTATGAGTGCAGAATGATTTTTCTATTCAGAAGTACAGTGCTATATCTCTCAGGCTAGTACTAAGAAGTACAGATTTCGCTTTTTTGTGAAAATTTTTCTAACACTAGTATTTAAAATACAGTGTTAATTTCTCACCAACGTGGATACCACAACAGACAGTGTCCCAGGATAGGGGCCACACTATTTCTACTCAGTTGTCTCTTCAGCCGGGAATTCTACTACGTCTCTTCTCTAGCAGCTTGGTCAGTGGATAATCAATTCTTTTCTTTTTTGTAGAATTCTTTCTTTTTTTTGTAGAGGAATTTTTGTGGAAACAGGTCCTTATAGACTCCGTGTCTCGACGCCGAGTTTGGGGTCGAGGCAGGGACTCTACCCTGGGGATAACCTACCCCAATTTCCTGGAGAACACGTTTAGTTCGTTGTGCCCATCAGGCGCGCCAAGTGAAATTGTGCAAAGGATGCGGAGAGGTAGGGGTGGAAAGGTGGGTCCCAAAAGTAAATAAATAAATGTTCCCATATCACGTTTACCAAAATTGAATATCGAAAACATTTCTGGGTTTTTACCTTTTATTTATTACATTGCTAATTTTATTTTGAAATATAATTTTCTAAATTTTAGGGTAGATCAACAGTTTAATCTAACACTTCTGGCGACAGTTTCTGCCTTTGTGGGCTCTGACGCTTTGTGTGGGGCCCTGACTGTTTGTGTGGTGTTTCTCACCGTTTGCATTGGGATCTCATTAGTCATGTGGGTCTTCTGACCGTTTTTATAGAAGTGTTGAACGTTTATGCGTGTGGAGATTCTGACTGTTTGTGTGGACGTTCTGACCATTTGTGTGGGGGTTCTGACTGTTTTCGCATTTGGAGATTCTGACCGTTTGTGTGGGTTTTCTGACCGTTGTGCGGGGTTTCTGACCATGTGTGGGGGGTTCTGACCATATATGTGGGGGTTCTGACCATTTTCGCATTTGGAGATTCAGACCGTTTGTGTGGTGATTCTGGCCGTTTTTAGTTTTGGGGTTTCTGACCGTTGAGGGTTCTAACCATTTGAGTGTTTGGGTTTTTTGGCAGTTTTGTGGAGATTCAGACCGTTTGTGTGGTGATTCTGACCGTTTTTAGTTTTGGGGTTTCTGACCGTTGGGGGTTCTAACCATTTGAGTGTTTGGGGTTTTTGGCAGTTTTGTGGGGATTCTGACCGTTTGTGTGGGGGTTCTGACCGTTTTTACTTTTGGGGTTTCTGACCGTTGGGGATTCTGACCTAGACGCATTAAGATGTTTTAAATTCAATTTGCCATATTTCTTCTATCATTCTGACTACTGGTGTCATTTATATGGCATTGAACCTCCAGAATTAAGAAGAAGGAAGCTAAATAGTAAGTTTTTCAATAAAATTTTCTCGATTCAACTACACTGTAATTATTTTATTGAAAAACTTAATTTTAATATATCTTTGTACCGAACGAAAAGTTCTCCTTTTTTGACTACGACTGATAAGAGTGACTTACTACTGAAACGACTTATGACAAACTTTTAATCCTATGAGTTTATTTTTAGTACATTTTATGTGCATTTTCTGCGAGTTTCATGTATTACTTATTTTATTACTTGTACCTTTTTGCTTATTTACAGTTCATTTTATGTGAGTTTTTTCGGTTGCCTCATGTATCCAATTGTATTATTTAACAAACTTCTAATTTCACATGTATTGATCAAGTGCTATCTTGGCCTTCCAGCTGTTCATAACACTCAAATAAATTAAATTATTATTATTGGAAATCCACGGTTTTCATATTTTTGCCTTCCACGAATAAAATTATTCAATTTCCATCGCTGTGTTCGAGAAGGTTAGATAAGACAAGCTGTTGGTCTTCATTTGAAATTGGTTAGAAAGCTGAATACTTGGTTGTAATGTCAAAAAAATTATCAAAAGTTTCCAAACTGAATTGTTAGTTCTTAAACAAAGAAGAAAGCAACTCTTTGAATTGAAATGTTCTAATTAAAGATGATTAAAACAGCTTTTTAGTGATAGTGAAATAAAAGTGACATGTGAATTTGTTATTCTACGTAATTACGTCAGAAACTAACTATTTATATGAAGCGAACTACTGATTCAAATTAAAATAGTGTATATCCTTACCTTTAGGAAACCTTGGACCCACAAACAGATTTGTTAACCCATTTACTGATTCAGCAGTGAGTTCGTAAAAATAAATGGGATAAGAACTAGTTTCCACGTGGAGCTTTACTGCAGCAACTGCAGGCGCAACAAAGAAGTTATGGGAATCAACCTGCAAAAAGAACATTTATTAGTGGCTTTAGAATTAACTTGCAGAGAGTGGTCTAATCTATTATAACATGTAAGTATAATTGAGAGTACTACTGGGAATCCAAAGTGGAAAATAATTTATCTAACTTGTTACTCCTGAGGTCTCCTTTACGTTGTGCTTTTAAACAGTAGAACTGTTTGCGTTTTCAATGCTACAAACAGCTGCCTACACCAAGATAATTCTCAACTTTGTGCTGATATCAGATCACCTCACTATCGACAGAAATGTATGTTAATTGGCGGTACAATTGCTCAATCATCGATGCATACCAGGCTGCCTCTGCACACCAGTGATGATTACTGGCGTAAAGAGACTGAGGTTTACAAGTAAACTGGGTCATTCCACGTCAAATCATCCAACACTGGTTGCATCACAATTTTAGAAAAATCATATTTTTCGTACGTCACTTCCTACACGTCTGAAGGGTGAGAACCATTTTAGAAAAGAATGTTATAAATGCTTCCTTGACACCAAATTAAATGCTTCCTTAACACCAAAAGAATGCTTCCTTGACACAAAATTTCAGATTTTTTCATGAGGACCCATTTGACATATTTACACCCGAAATCCGGCATATTTCCGCGAAAGGCCATGTTTGCACGTTGCAACCCCGTAGAAAAGGAGAGGTGTGATTCAACACCATAATTTTTCGTAAGCAAAGAGTAATGTCTTTAAACATTACAAAAATTGCAAAATTCAGTTTCTTCTCCACAAAATTGTGATCTTGTAGTTACCACGTACGCATTTGCATGGTGTGACAAAGAAAATCTGTTTGCAAAGTAATTCAGTTTGAGAAAATGTTCTTCCAGATGTTGAAGGTACACTTCAGGAGCGTCACAACGGTTCTTGATACATCTCTCTATCACTTGTGTGTGTGTGTGGTTTTTTTTTGTTTTTGTTTTTTTCGAATATTAAGGTTTCGGTACGCAATCAAAAAAACGTCACTTGCCATGTTTGAAATATTGCCGTCCTGGGAGAATTAACGATGGAAGTGTTTCTTTCGGTTTGAACAATGAGTTCTATAAGACTGCATATCAGGTACATATATTCGCAACGCGATTCTGATAATACCTGCAAAGCAATTCGAACATGTCAGGAACCTTTTGTCCGCTTGCGGGAGTTAAAAGTTTGGAGCAAGATAAAGACCACCCAGGTAGTCGCTGCATCAGCTCCCGCAGTTTCGGTTTGAACAGGTATTTATTAATCAACATATAAACACGAACATACCAACAGTGCTTACAAGGACTGCAAATAAACTCGACCGTGTAACAAATCGTTTGGAAAATATAGGAGGTCAGTATTTTTCTTCATCATCATATTCAGCTGTTTTCTATCCACACATTTCGATCTGCTGCTTTCCCACTCCATGTGGCTCCTGAAAAACGCTTAATTTCATCTACCCATCGTCTATCTGTTCGTCTAGCTATGTGACCGGCCTATTTCCACTTCATCCTCTTCGCAGTTTTAATTATACTTTCTACCTTTGTTTGTATACAAATCCATTCATTTGTCTTCTTGTCCCTTCTGGATATTCCTAGCATTCATGTGTCTATTTCTGTAACTCTTAATCTTTGACTCAATGTCAAAGTTTCACAGCCGTACATCATTACAGGTTAATCACATTGATTATAAACTTTACGCTTGAGACACATTTATAATTTGCCTTTGAAAATAAAGTGTAGTCTTCCAAACGACCTCTACGCTATTTAACATCTTCTATTTATTTCATCTGTCAACTTGTCATTCGATGTTTTGAGCTGTCCTAGGCATTCGATGTTTTGACATACTCATCAACTATGCCTATTATCTCTCCGTTAATCTTTATTTTCTTCTTTGCGATAAGTCGATTGTACATTACTTTTGTTTTACTTAAGTTCATTTTAAGTCTTATTTTCGAACTCTCATTGCACAGCACTTCCGTTCTGCTTTGTAGTTCTTCTGCACTTGCAGAAAACAGGAATATGTCATCAGCGAATCGTAGGCGATCAAAGTAATCGCCACTGATTTTTATTCCAATTTCATCCCAGTTAAAATTTTGGAACACTCTCTCCAGGATCGCTGAAAATAGTTTTGGGGAAATTGAATCTCCTTGCCTTATTCCTTTTCCAACTTTAAATTTTTCACTCTCTTGATATATCTTAATGACAGAAGCACCAGTCAAGAAAATGTTTCGCAGTAACTTAATGTATGCACTTTCGATGCCTTGATGTTCAAATTATTTAAATACTACTACCAAGGAGACCGATTCGAAAACTTTTTCAAAATCTATGAATCCCAGACATAGTTGAAGTTCATCTTCATTAGTTCTTTCCGTAACCTCATTCAATATATCTATTGTAAAATGGTGATGCAAACATTTTCTCTAAAACTGGATAATTTGTCATGGAATGACCCAACTACGATGGCTTCGGTTAAAATGAACACTATGGAAACCGAATAGAGTGCAGTCCTATTTCGAAATACGAAGTCTAGACGAAAAAGTTCACCAAGGGAATTCAATAGATTCTGTTGTATTGTAGATAAGATCTAAGTTCTCACAAGAAACATCCGGTAATTGTTTACTTTCCCTTGATTATAAGGTAATTGTTTTAAGAATGTAGTCACGCAGAAAGTTCTAGTCATGTCAGGATATCGTTACATGTTTGGCAGGATTTGTTTTACATGCCTGCCATGTAACGCTTACAGTCAAGGCTGGAGATATTTACAGTTATGTCTGGATAACTTTTCATGATAATTATCATAGATTCTGCTACTATTACATTCCCGGCCGTACAATTTTTCATTCGTTGCATGTAAACTTTGCATGCATCAGGATATGTTTATATGACAGTCAGATATTATTCCCTTTCTGACATGACGGAGGCAAGATACGACTACATACTTTACTGATAAAATTATCTGCCTGGCATATATAACAGTCATCTATTCTGTACTTCAATATATTCTGATTGAACTCTGAAGCATACACGAAGTCTTGTTGAAATAGAATTCTTTAGAATTCCAGTATAAAATACATTCCGAGTAAAACCATTCCGGGGAATGTATTTGATACAGGTCTTCTAACGAATTCTACAAGAATTCTTATATACAGGTACATAATTCCTAATATTTTTTTTTCAGTGTATGTATGCGAAGTTTTGTAACAATCGTGCTTGCACTATTGTTATTTACGCTCTGGATTCTAGCAAAATGTTCCTTTACCTGACAATAGGCTTGGAGGGGTCTCTCTGCCCCTCAAACATTTTTTTTTCGCAGAAAAAAAAACAGGTATTCGCTTATTTTTATGTCTACCACCTATGTGCGATGTTTCATCCAAATCTTTTATGTTTTTGTGTGCTTTCAGCCGTCGTCTGAAATATATTTCAGGGTCAGATTTCGCCCCATAAAACTATTTTTCCGCAGAAAACAAAAAATAGGTATTAGGCTATTTTTTGTGTAGTGTATACGTGCGAAGTTTCGTTACAACCGTGCATTCCCTAATTTAGTTCTGGGCTGGGTTCACGAAAAATGGGGCGTTTATATGACTACATGTTTAGAGGGGTCTCTGCCCCCTCAAATCTTTTTTCCGCAGAAAAGAATCCGTTTTTACTTCTTTATGTCCATTATGTATGTGCCAAATTTCATCCAAATCTTTCATACTTTTTTGTCACTTTCTGCGTCAACTGCAATATATTTCGGGGAAAGGGGTGGGAGGGAAGAATTCTCCTCCTGAAACCATTTTTTCGCAGATAAGAAAAACAACTTATTCCTTTATTTTATGTGTAGTTTGTACCTGCCAAGTTTCGTGGAAATCGGTGTGCATCACTTTGAGGATGTTGCTTTTAAATACCGTACTTTTCCACCAGATCGAAGGAACTTCTTGTATCAAAGGAGAATAAACAATCGCAATTGAATCTTTCAACTTCGCTAATAAGCTCAAAATAAATTTCGCATCTTCTCAACAAAAGCGACAGAACTGAAAAAAATAATAATATTGCAGGAGGAAAGAAGTCAGATGCTTTACTTCAGAAGATTATTTAAAATCCGTCAAATGGAAAGGTGATATTTCTGCTATCTATCGGCCATCGATGTAGATAGATTTGTGACATTTTTTACAAGTGGGCGCATTGGGCATTTATACCCCAATAGGATTGTTCCTTGTTTTGCCATTACATTATGATAAATTTGGAATATAAACCGGTAATGTAGATAGTTTATACTTAATAATATGTAATTAGGTAAACATAATAACTACATACGGTAATTGTAATGGTAATGGAAATAATTTACTTTGTTATCATATATATCTGGTGTAGTAGAAAGTAATCCATTATTTTTGCATGACATTGAAGGCTTCACTTACCATAGTTAGAATGATCCGATTTAGGTCACATATGCGCCGGTTTTGTTCGATAACGTGTTGCCATTTGGAAGGTAATATCATGATGCCTCTCTCATAGAAGCCTTTGTCCCTATTGGCAAAAAATTGAGACAGTCGATGTTCACAAGCCTCTCTTGACGCGAATTTTTCACCAGCAAACGTGTTTGCCATGGACAGGAACAGATGGTAATCACTCGGTGACAGGTCCGGACTATAAGGTTAATGCATAAGAACCTCCCAACCAAGCTCCCGGAGCTTCTGGCGAGTCACTATCGATGTGTGTGGCCTGGCGTTGTCCTGGTGGAACATAATGCCTATCCTATTGGCCAAAGCTGGCCGCTTCTGGGCGATTGCTGCCTTCAGACGGTCCAATTGTTGACAGTATAGTTCCGAGTTAAGGGTTTGGCTGTAGGGGAGCAGCTCATAGTAGATAATTCCCTGCCAATTCCACCAAACACACAGCAAAACCTTCCTGGCCGTCAATCCTGGCTTGGGCACCGTTTGCGCCGGCGCACCGCGCTTCGACCACGACCGTTTTCGCGTGACGTTGTCGTAAGTGATCCACTTTTCATCACCAGTCACCAACCGCTTCAGAAATGGGGCGCTTTTGTTGCGATTCAGCAGCGATTCGCAGATGGAAATTCGGTCAATGAGTTTTTTTTTCGTTAACTCGTGTGGCACCCATACATCAAACTTCTTTGTGTATCCAGCCTTATGCAAATGGTTCCACACGGTTTTTGTGCAATGTTTAGCTCATCGAAACAGTGCTTACATGACGGTGGGACGCGACAATGTCCATGATTTTATCGACATTTTCGACACGTGGCCTTCCAGTGCGTGGTACATCTTTGACGTCAAAATTACCGGAACGGAATCGACGAAACCAAAATTGCGCGTGATTGGCTGTTACAGTATCAGGACCATAAACACTATTCACATTTGCAGCCGCCTGGCTTGCGTTTTCGAATTTATCGAAGAAAAACTAAAATATAGCGTATTTTCTCTTTGCTAGTGTCCATTTTGACGCGCGCTCACACAATACTGAGTCAACTCATCACAACTATCTGAACAGTGTTTGTAGTACGCAATCTCATCGTTTGAACGCCATCTCGTTGAACCCGATCGGACTTATACAACGCGAGCTACAGATCACTGAAGCCATCTATTGGCAAAATAATGGATTACTTTTTACTACACCAGATATATTGTTTGCTATAGGATAAAATTTAGCCACATAATTTTATTACATTTTACACGGCAATGAAGAATTCTTAACATTTACTTAGATAAAGAATATTAAATCATTGTTTTGACTCTCCTTTTTGTAACTGAATTCCGTAAACAATTCATTACCATGCATAGTGTAAGCGATTCGTTACCATCTATTCATTGCTGATTGTTCATAGTCACTGCTGTGGTTTTCGGCTTGGCTCATTTCATGTTCTGTATCTGATTCAGTTCTTTCTTGATGATGATTCTTCCCTTAACATTTACTCAGTGCTCTCAGGCATCTAGTGCCGCTAAAACACTTACACCACACGGCGTGCAGCGCCAAGCACACCGCAAATATGGCACTCACTACTTGAATCTTTAATAGCGACTAAACTGTTCTGATAAAATGTTTGCTAAAGTATTGCAATTAGTGAGACATAAAATGATGCCATACTTATGTTGACAGACGTTCAGCGCATATACTATCTATGCAGGGTTTCCGCCAGGATTTTCCATAGGGGGGGGTGTAAGGTCAAAATTGGGAGAGTGTAACTGAAGTTTTGTATGGTTTTTATCGATTTATATATATCAAAGCAAAAAATTTAAAGTTTGGGGGGGTTGTCGAGATTTTGGGGGGTAAACAACCCCCACAGGGGGTCTGGTGGAATCACTGTATCTATGATACATCGCGTAAACTAAACTGTGAAGAGATGTGCCGCGGGCGAGCATATCGGAGGATTAATGTTTATAGTCAACACTACGAAAAGAAATATATTTCAGTTGTGTCATTTTTCTTCAGAAGGTGCGATTCGTGAGTGATATATCCGTATGCAGTAAGAACCGAAAATAACATTAAGTCATGTAGCAGACTAGTGCAAAATAGTATGGTTTTACAATACTGTACCTCGTATTCCAAGCAGAGTTGTTGAATCGACTTGCAAAAGCGGTGATCCTTACAGCTTGTATGATTTAATAGTTCTCTGAATGCATCTGGATTGCATTTTGTTAAAAAAAAGACTAGTGCAAAATGATAGCACTTTGTAAGCATAATGCACTTGACTAAGTTTCGTATAGGATTTGTATGTAGAATAGATATATAATGTGACTAGTTTCTAGGTCATAACGCTCTGGCGTTTCTTCGTCTTATTTGTTAATTTCGAAGTACTTGTAAACCTTTTGTTAGGAATAATTTGACTCTACACAAAAAAGAGAGAAAACAGTTGAATTATCGTTGTTCCACTCCCTTATGGCAAGAAAATATAGCAATATTCAGAAGCGAAAACATAGTGATTCAACAGGGTAAGTACAATTTTGTTAAGTAAATTTGTTATGAAAGATGTCTTTTAAAATTCAAAATTTTAACAAAATGTTAAAAAAAAATGTTTAAAAGCACTTTAAATATTTCTTTGTTTGTTTTAAACATGGAAATGCTGACATATTATTACGGTTGTATTTACCTACAAATTAGCAAATTGCCTGTTTAAAATCTCTTCACAACCATAATATTCTGGAAGAGGGATGGGGAGAAAATAACCAATGTCTTCTTCAGACTGAGCATTCATTCATTTGTGACTTAGGAACCGTTAGAGAAAGCTTCATCAGATCATCTGTTACAAGCAGAGTTTGAAATCCAGAGCTTCCCCTTCGCATTTTAGTCATATACCTCTGTAACTCTACAGCGTGATACTAAAAAATAGGTTTAATAATAAAAAAGGTCCTCTATTCAACAGTACTTCATGTTTGGGACACAGGCAACAATAATTGTCATTTCCACATGCCCTTCGTACTTTATCAATAGACAAATAATAATTTGGCAATAGACATAAAAATAATTTAACGGCAAGAAACGTAGTTTTAGATTGGAAAGTCAGAGATTATGAAATCCACGTTGTTTTATTCAATGCAATAATGAAAATATAACTTTACTGTCCATAAATTCTTCCTTGGAATCAGAAAAGTTCAAAATAGAAATATTTGATTTGATTATTCTTTTAAAAAAGTAGATCAGACAGTATAATTGCACTGATATTGCGCATTGTCTACTCTAGAGTTAAACTTATACAAAAGGTGTGACCGAGCCGCCGTAGCTCAGTGGCAGAGCGTTGGCGTAGCATTCGGGAGGTCGAGAGTTCGATCCCAGCGACGACCATCCTGACTGAAGTTTTCCCAGGGTTTTCCTCAGTTACACCAGGCAAATACCGGGATGGCACCTTCAACATAAGCCCTGGTAAACATCTTCCCGGGTCCTTTCTCCTCCTCTCCTTAGCCTTAGATGTCTAAAGGCCATAAATATATAAAATTCAAATTCAGAAGGTACGAGAATATACTACGGAATTCCAAGAATCTACAGAGATATTAGACCTTAGACTAGCGTCAATATAGACTACCATGAAAGAGAAATTGGAACTTTCGGCATAGTTTAGTCATTATTCGAGATAAGATAACCAGACAAATACAGATGATGTGGAATACAATAGATAATGTGCTGCCGTATGAAAATGAACAAAGGTGGAAAGAAAAATACATAGTACATAATTTTCACAATATCTTCTACTTCGGAATATTATCAAAGGCCCGTAGTGGTAGAAAAGAATAAACCTGAGAAAGTCAAGTAATTATTATGAAGCAGTATTAACCTTGTTCTGTCATCTGTTTCAGAAAAAATGGTACAGTAGTGTCTGAGTAACAAGTAAAGACGTAGACATATTTTTAGAAACAGAAAAATATTAAAAGAAAACTAACTTATTTATGAAGAAAATACGTTTAGGACTCGCGTCGGGAAGTGGCGCCCCCATCGCCCAGTCAGTTTTACTGGCTGCAATCAGCCCTGGCAGCTGCTAACATCGTTGCTGCCTATGGGAAGTCCAATAGCAGGGCCAAAGTGCTTCTCTATTGAGAATTTTTACTTCCCACTAGCGTAGGGGATTGGCGACCTCATCGCAGGCCTACGGGCCGCAACGTGATGCATCATCACATAGCCCGAGCAGCAGACCATCGCTGCTCGTATACGGCGTAGGGAATTGGCGACCCCATCGTCCAGCTGGCTTTTGCTGGCTGCTATCAGCCCTCGCAGCTAAACACCTACGCTGCTTGAAAGGAGGACCAGCACAGAGGAGTTCCATTCACATTCACCTCATTTTCATCCACAGATGATCATCATTTCATCTCCTCTTTTGCTGTGAGTTGTGCCTCCGCGCAATGACCACGGATGTGACAGGATGTACTTGCATTGACGATGGCCCCTGGGCTCAGGGGCGAATTTGTAAAAACTATATATATATATATATATATATATATATATATATATA
>JAGDQP010017800.1:0-23135 GCA_022664845.1 Lepisma saccharinum | reverse complement strand
ATATATATATATATATATATATATATATATATATATATATATATTTTCCAAGCAATTTCACTTTATAAACTATGATCGATTTCAAACTACATTCCTAATTATTTTGAATTTACTTACGGGCTCCAGACATCTCAGGCCGGGATAGGGTGGGGTCGGCCAGGCCTTTCTTAGTAACTACCATCACGGCGTTTGTCTGGTGAGTGAACCCCTGGAAAACCTTAGTCAGCATAGACAGCATCTGGGATCATTCCCAGGACCTTCCGATTGCTAAGTCAACGATCTACCAACTGAACTACTCGGTAGCTATTCTTCGATATGAACGATATTCGATATTCAAAAATATTTCTATACGAACGATTTTCGATTTTGAATTATATTTCGATTTTTCGATATGAACGATATTTGGATCTTTATATGAACGATATTTTGATTTTTCGATATTAAATGTTCGATATTTCGATTTTCGATACAGGTAAAATCCCGTTTTTATGAATTTTACAGGACCCGCGATTTTATTTTGTTATAACGAAATTAGTTGTAATAAACAATATATTCCGTGGGGATTTTGAAGAACTCAGTTCTAACGGAAATTTCCTTATAATGACGTTTGTTATAAAGGAATTTTAATGAATATTGTTCAATTTTAGATTTGTCAGTGATATGCAAGTTCGATATCAGAATCCAGAAGTAATAATCTCCGCGCATTGTCGTTTGAGATGAAATTCGCGGAAGCACAAAAACTAGAAAAATCGCAACACAGAAAAGACCTTTATTTTCAAATGTTACCATGTGTAAGACAATCAAACTGTTGATAAGATAAAGATAAAAAGAATTGTATGGGCGATAACAGCACTAATTAAACTGTTGAATATTGAATAAAATTTATTGAACAACCAATTCAAATTACAGTATTACAATACTGTGGTAATCGATTACATTACAAACTTATATGATTTTTTTTCTTTCAACATTTTACAAGTTGGCAATACTTTCAATATAGTCTTTCCTTCTTCCTAATTCTAGTTGTTTTTGACCTACTTGGCAACAGTGATATTTATGACGTAAGGAATATTTTTTTTTTTCTTGCCTCCAAGAATTCGGATCACGTTTACGTCACGTGCCTGCTAATAAATGCACATAAACTTTCTGCCCTCAACTCGTTTTAAGCACTGACACCAACCGACATGTTGACAGCTAATACTGTTACATTCAATTTGTTAAGCACATGTCACTACATAGTAAATGCATGGCATGAGATGCTCCTTCATACTTCAGATACACAGGAGCTTCGCAGCGTCGTCTGATGTTCATGAAATCTTGCGTTACTTGCGATTTGGGTGAATAGTCAATCAAAACACGTACGTGTTACACCTACTAAATAATAAAACACGTGTTTCAATTGGCTATTCAACCAAATAGCAAGCAACGCAAGCGTTCATGAAAATCAGCCTTTAGTCTCGTTGGTTACTGAGAGTTGGAGGAATGAGGGAAAGTAACGGCTCTTGTCATAAATTCACGATACCATAGTGACATTAAGAGCTTCACTAGATAATTTCGCAATGGGGCCAAGAAGTTATCTTTGTTTACCCTTAATTTTTGAGTGGGTTGTGTCTTGTGTGATCATTGCTTCAATTCAAAATCTCCAGGACCCATAGGCGTAGGAGCCGGGGGCAGTTGGCCCCCATGATTTTTGGTGGGGGCAAGGTACATATTTTGCCCCACCCCCATGATTTATACCTGAATAAAAACAAAATGGTTTGGTATTTCATTTTCAAGCATTATTTTTGCCCACCATAATTTTATACCTAAATGAAAATAACAGTGGCTTGGGTTTTCACTTTCAAGCAATAACACATCTTGCCCATATTCAACCGCCATGATTTTATATGTAAAATAAAAACAAAATTTGCTTAGCTCTCAGTTTTAATTCTATTTATATTCTAGGTGGATTTTAAAATTACCCGTTTATTTATTTTTACAGTTGCGTCATTTTTTTTAAATGTCGAGTGTTTTATTATGGGTATTTTAACAGTGTTCGCGCTAACTTTTAAGTTTTAAATGTTTTTTTAGCGGTGAAAAATCAGCGAAAGAAGCTAACGGGAAATTTTAACTAGTAGTTAATTGGAATGTAGCTTCAAAAATAATGACTTCTGTTAAATCTAATTTAGTATAGAAATCTCTACGATCGTGGGCGGCGGTTAGGGGGCAAGGGACTATTACCCCGCCACTTTTTTTAATTGACCCATAAATCTATAAGATTTTATATGGAAATATGAAGTTTTTCCTTCTTGTTCCCCACTTTTACCCCTTGTCCCTGCACTTTTATCCTCTAATCGCCGTCGCCGATTCTGTCTACGTCATTCAATTAAATCCCCTTAAGAAAACTAGAGCTGACACAAGGACAAGACTTTGTAGCTGCTATGATTTTCTCAATACATTGCCAGTCATGGGCGCCTGTACGATTTTCCCCAGAAGGCAAGATTTTTCAGGGGGGCAAGAGTACATTAAAGTAGGTAATTTTGTGCCCAAAACCCTGAAACCTAAGGAAAATTGCATAAAATCAGAGGCATATCAAGTTTCCTGTGGGCACCAATATTACCAAATGCAAATCAGTAATTTCGTTCTCATTCTATCTTGAGGGGCATTACATTTGATACTTCTATGAAAGTTTTTTCAGCTGCAGTGGCGTATCCCGGGAGGAGGGGGGTGCCTCCCCCCAGGAGAGGAATCTTTTTTAAATTTTAATAGTGAAATATCGTGTCAGATATAAAAAAATCTCAATGGTTTCCAGTTATTGATGACGGCACCACTGATGTTTCTGGTATGGAACAGTTTTCTGTCTGCATCAGAATAGTTCATCCAATATATTGAAGGTCAGTGAAATCTTCATAGGAATGTATAATCCTCATGATTCTAAGGGCAAAACTCTAGCTGCAGTAATCAAAGACGTACTAATTCGACTGACACTATCAATAGATAACCTTAGAGGAAACTGCTTTGACGGCGCTGCGAATATGTTCGGACATGAGAAAGGGGTGCTGAAAATCTTGGCAGATGAACAACCGCAGGCACTCTTCGTGCATTGTTGTAATCATTCCACAGATTTGACACTACAGGAAGAAGCCCGCAAATCGGGAGGCATGTGTGATTTTCTATGTTTGGTGAAAGACTCTTCTAAGTGTATCTTAGAGTCCGCTAAGATGGAGACAATATATCAAGACGTTGTTCTACCACCTCTTGCTGGTGGTAGTGACACTGAGACAGTTTTGCCAACACAGCTTATTCCTATGTGCCCCAATCGATGATGTGTCAGAGTAAAATCTGTTAAACGATGCCTACAGGAATACCGGAGAGTGCGTATGACGCTTCAGAATATTCTTGAAGAGAAAGGTGCTATTTCGGACGAGAGAAGGGCATCTATTCGTGGATGGCTAAGTAAGATGTGCAAGTTTGAGACGATGCTTTTTCTGAAAATAAATATTGACATTTTAAGTCCCTGTGAGCAGCTAGCTCGTGTTTTTCAGAATCTAAGCATAACTGCAGCAGGTGCAAAGGAAGCAGCATTAATAGTGATCAAGGAGCTGGAAAGCAAAAGATCAGAAGAGCACTTTCATCGGATCTACCACGAAACGACTGACGTATCAGAGGACTTGGAGTTTCCATTGCCGCCCAGAATGAGAAAGCCACCGCGCCACCTCGAGCAAACCAGCATACCTACAGCTCCTGTACACCTGCAGGAAAAAGACAAATTCAGAAAAGAATATTTTGAGATTCTGGATCTTTTAATCAGCGCTCTCGAAGAAAGATTTGACCAAGAAAGACTCAACACTCTAACAATCCTTGAGGAGATTCTTCTTGATGTTCTTCGGGGAAACGTGTCAGATACTAATTCGTTAAAGGAGGTACTCTGTCAGTTCGCCGAGGATTTTGACGTCGAAGATTTTCATGCAGAACTTCAGCTGCTAAGGAATCTACCCGGCGAGACCCCCACCACTTGCGCTAATTTTGCAAGGAATTTGATATTTAGTAAGGAATCTGATACAACATAATCCCTTCTTCAGCAAGTGATATTGCTTTTGGTGATCGTTATGACTGTGCTTGCTTCTTCTGCTACATCGGAACGTAGTTTCAGTGCTCCTCGTCGACTGAAAACGTACCTGAGGGCTACCATGTCACAGAAACGCCACACATGTATTGCTTCTCCATGTGCATGGAGAAAGGTCGGCTGCGTTAAACTTTCACGATGTGTTCAGAGAGTTTGTAATCAGGAACGAGGAGAGAAAACGTATTCTTGATAAGGTGTAGGGTGTTTCTAATCTCTAGGTAACTGGCTAAATATAATTTGTAATGATAAAGTTACAACCATGTACATATATCAAATGTTTATTATTAATGTAATATAAGCATGTGGGTGGGAGTAAATAATATAATCGGAAAATATATTTGAGGTGGAAAGCGAAAAGGGACCTCTTGTCGCAATTTTCTAATTTTCAAACTTTGTTGTTTTCAAATTTAGTGATAAATTCTAAACAATTCGATACCACATTTAGCATTTTATCTTAATCATTGAGATAGTTATCAACCAATATTATATCCTCATTGTGGCAAGAATCTATTTTCTCTGGTTTAAAATAAACTGTTTTGTCATTATTTTCGAGTTCTTTTGGAATCTGAACGACAAGATCAACATGCAGGAAAGTGAAAACCTTAAACCACCACACTTGCTCAAGCATGGTCAGAACGTACATGCAACGTAGCTATTTACTTGCTTCAAGAAGGTAAAAATAAAACAAAAAAAAACTTAATATCACTCCAATTCTGCATCCCCAGAGCCAGGGCTCATTAAAAACCATGCAGAAAGAGAATAAGAAAATGATAATCTGCGCTGAAACATAATCACAGAAGCGTAGAGAAGTTTAGAATTATTAAAAAAGCTATCTCGGTGAGCTACCATAACAGTTACAGTTCGAGGTATTTCCATGAAGTTATCAAGCAGTCCGGCTGTCTTTAAGCAATATTCACCTTATTCTTTACCACTCATTTCGCCTACACCTAACTCAATAAAACACGAAAGAAAACGTAAATATGAATTCATATTCACCAGCCGGAATCTATCCCGTCCCTGGACAATAACCGGAATTACGTACAAACGGCACTGAAAAATAAGTCCCGAGGCACCCTCCAAAAAGAAAACTGCAACATCGTTCCTGAATTTAGCAACAAACCTCGTTCAGCCTAAGTCTGATCCACACATACTTCAACCGCCTACTCGGGAACCCGATGGTCGGACCCTGGAACTTTAGTTACTAAGATAGTAGTACATAGTTTTACCGGCCCAGTACGGAGCCCTAGAGGGGACATGCACGAAAAATAAAATTCTCAAAGTATGTCGACATACTTTAGAAGTTTCAAACTATGTCGACATACTTTAGAAGTTTCAAACTATGTCGACATACTTTAAATGTATGTCATCATACTCTGAAAGTGTGTCAACATACACTGAAAATATGACGACATACATTTAAATTATGATGACATACTTTAAATGTATGTCGACATAGTTTTAAGGTTTTTCAGCACGGTTACTGGAGGAAAAATAAGGTTGTGTCACAATAGCTTCTCGCGTTGTCAATGGCTACGTCAGTCTGGACGAACTCGATCGCTGCAAGCAGACGCCTCTTCACAGCACATGATGCAGAATACATGTGTCCTGATTCCCATACGTATAGTATGGACATTTCACGTGTAAAATAATTTTCCTTATTATTATTTAGGTATAACGTTCGAATCTAAAATGTTGGCAAAGTTCTTTAAGCTTCTAACTCTTCTTTTTCTCCGATCAAAGTATAAACATATATGGAAGTGTTTTGAAATGCGGTGCTCAGAATATTTTCAGTGGAGTTCTATGAATCTGCTTATCACTAAAAAATTCACCCAACGTTATTTGGTACTTATTATTTTTTTAAATTTTTATTTCTCATTTATTGACTGATCAGGCAGAGATTCAGCCAGGATGTTCAGTTTGGGGGGAGTTAAGTAAACATTGAGAGGATGTAAGTGTAATTTTGCACGGTATCTATAAATTTTTATCATACAAATTTTAAAGTTGGGATGTTCTCGAGGATTTGGGGGATGACACCCCCCACTGGGGGTCTGGCGGAATCACTGCCTGAGAGCTTTGTCCATCACATGTGACGATGATGTCTCTCGCCGATCTCTCTTCTAGGACCAATAATGGGAATGGTAGTGGCCAGGGTTTTAAACTACCATCCCGGCGTTCGCCTCGTGAAACAGGATTGAGAAACCTCCAACAGGATGGTCGTCAGTGAAACTCGAACCGACGCGCTTCCCCAGTGGCGATCCGAAGTCGGTGACGTTATCGAATGGGCCACTGGGATGAATTTACACCTCTTATATTCTGTCTGCAAGTAAGTCAAGGGTGAAACGGCTTCGACCTTAGGGTATGCCGTATAGCATCACTTATCCTGTGGCATCGAGAAAAAATTGAATTTTTATTTGAGGCCTTTTATCTTCTTTGGTTCCGGCCGCGATGGTTAGGTACATGGGGAAGGTATCGGTCAGGGCCTTTCTTAAGGTACTATCCCTGCATTCACCTGGTGAAACAGGGAACAGTGTTTGAAGTGATGCCGTGAATTTTCCCTAGTGCGTGAGTATTTTATACTTGGTTGTTCCGAATATGATCCCAACCAGGGATAAAATCTGTATTTTTAACCATATAGGTAGTATGTTGAAACTTACTAGCAACCGCTACTTTTAGGATCCCACAGTCAATTCCTTTTTATTGAATTTTGCAAACGGAAATTTAGAGAACAAGTGGGGTCCACGGTGGCTCAGTTGGTAGAGCGCTCACCTCTGGTGCTAGGTTCGTCGGATCGATCCCTTCTCATGCCATGTGGGCTTTGTGGTGGACAAACACCGTGTGCGTGGGTTTTCTCGGGGTACACTCGTTTCCTCCCACTTCCTTCATTCCACCAATTCATCCCCTCATCCATACGGCCTGAGCCATAGTTGAATAAAGGCCTTAAAATAAATTTAAAAAAATAGGGAACAAGTATGTAAGCTAAGACCTGCACTGAAAAGCGACGACTTGTGTTGTGAAAAAACGTTCTTTTTTAAATAAAAACGTCGCTCTTTTGATGTTTTTTTTTTCTCATTTCGTTTTTCAGACAGCTAGTACTTACTGTTTAAGTTGCAGATATTTAATATAATCAGCAGGACTGCGATTCAGATCCTCAGACATTCATCCTAACATACTATTCCATTGCTTTCCTGCGGCCGAACGAGGCGAATTATGGTATTATTTTGTTTATGCTATATTTATGTTACCCGAATGCAGATCCTGACTCGAAGGTTCCTGGGCAAGATGAACCGATAATGGCCTTCCATCGGATGAAGATGACGTCCTCAGGACGGGACCTACAGTTTAAGGTGGGCCCCGAACTTAGGACCCCTTGAAACCAAGGCACCGAGCGTTACCACTCACCCACAGATGAGCCGGCCAGGTAACCGTGAAATCTACGGTGGTAGCCCAACGACTCGAAGGTCCCGGGTTCGGCCCCAGCTGGGGTATAGGTGTGGATTTTAATGTCTAAAGGGCGAATCGTGACGGGCCGAAGTTCAAAGTTACTAGACTGGCCCATATAAAAATAAAGTTTACCAAAGTTTTTACCCACAGAGGAGACTTAAAATCATATGAGGTAATTATTATCGCTGCGGAATAGTAATACTTATGTATACAGGAATGCTGTGGCAAATATACTAGAGGAACCAGAAAGATGCAGAATCATGTATAATTTTGTGTTCAGAAAGTGCACAAAAGGTGTTTTGCCAGTTTTGTTGTACATTTTATCCAAAGAAAATACTTTATATACACATTTTAACCAAAAAATAGACTCCTAATTCTGATTTCCTGAGGATTTAACGCGAAAAACACGATTTCGCATTAATTTTTTTCTTGAAAGGAAAGTTTTACCAAGTGAAGACGGCTTGGAAACACATTTATTCATAGTATTTAAGGGGGAAAGTCATAAATGTACTCTATAGGTACGTTTGTTGTCTTGTTTAGGATAAGATACAAGTGTTTTGCATCCGTAATCACACCCTTGACACCGTTCAAAGGACATCCAATGGGAAAATAATATTAGTTCACCTAGCTTCCGAAAGCTTCAGATAGAAAACCAGTGTAAAGAATAAATAAACTGCTTTGTTTATTGCATTGATTAAAAGCTATATATCGAAATCAGCTTGAATTCTATATTAAAGCCTACAGCCTGGTAGTACGGTAGCTGTTTACTATATGTACTCGCCTTTTAGCATCGGAAAGAAGGCACGTAGAGTCAAACAGACTTGAGGTTCGACTTTAACTAGTTATTTAGCTTCTTTTATTAAACCGGTAGAATTATTTTTATACACTTAGCTTTTTCCATTGTTAAGAATTGCAGGGAAAGACTGATTGGAAACACCTTTATTCATAATATATGGAGAAAACTAGCAATTGTAGTTTGTAAAAACGTGTGTTGTCTACTTCTGGGATAGGATGCATCTGTATGGGGGACCTGTAATTACACACTACACCTCGTCTAAGGACATCGAATTGTAAACTACTATTGGTTAACCCTGCCTCCGCAAACCTGAGACAGAAAAATGTGTAAAAAATAACTAAAATGTTTTTTCGCTGTAATGATCAATAGTTGTCTATCGGAAGCAGCGTAAATCTCCTAGATTAAAGCCTACAGCCATGAACATGCGTTAGTTATGTACTATATACACTCGCTTTTCAGAATCGGAAAGAAGGTACGTGGAGTCGGAGTTGAAATTTGACCTATCCTATTATTTATCTGCATTTATTATTTCGATTGGATGTTTTTATACACTCAGCCTTTTCCGTTGTATACAATGTGAGACTAGACAGGGATTGTCCCCACATTTTACTGTTAATACTAACACTGGATATCCTCCGCACTTTGTTGCCTAAGTGAATGGTGCTGTTTATCCGACATTACCTTATTACCGCACCTAGTTCTTTAGGCAACTTTGGCTCAGGGCAGACGGAAGAATTAGCGGAACAAGAAAGTGGGTGGAACAAGATATATTTTGCACATCTTGGACAAAACATACATGAGATGAAGCACGACCAAACCGTGGACCACCCGCAGCAGAGATCAATGCTCTATCGCTAAGCCAGCACGGCCAACCACCATTACTTATATTACGTTTTCTTTGTATCTTTAGCCGAGAGGGAGAAAAAGACAGCTTGAAATACACCACCTAATAAGCGAGCATAGCACTCTTGAACGAAGCCCAAGACTGACCCGTTACTTGTGTCATGAAATTACATCAAATATTGTATACATTACAGTTATCGTTGCATTGCCGGACACCGAGAGTTGCATACCATAGAGGATAAACCACAAGCATATTATATATTTGGAACCCGACCTGCTGTTATTCTCTAATGTAATGTTAGGTTGCATACAACATAGGATATTGAGGACTCAAAGTTTATAATGACCTCATTATGTTTGAGATAAAAACCATCCAATGATCCCTTGAATGCTAGGTTGCATACTACTCAGAATACCGAGTGTATACGAGAACCATGTTCAAAGTTTGTAATAATTCGCAAATGTTGAACAGACAGTGTCCACTGAAAACCATGCAATGCTAGGTTGCATACTACACAGAATATTGATTGTACATCGAGTACAGGACTCAGCTTAGAATGATCCCCAATGTATTAGAGACGAACTCGCTCGCTGAGAGCACATGCAGTTCTAGGTTGCTTACTATACTCATCGATTTTGATTGTACAAGGAGTATAGGACTCAAAGTTTATAATGATACCAATAGTGTTTGAACAGAAGCTGTCCACTGAAATGCCATGTAATTTTATGTTTCATAACACATAGGATTTTAATTTTAAACAGATAAGGGAATTAAGTTTATTGGAGTTCTCCACCATTTGGCCATATACCACCTATAATACACTCATGCGATATAGGGTTGCATAACAAGTAGGCTGCACTAATACAATAGCATTTACCTTAAACAAAGTTTTCATGTCTTGTATGATTATATAATTTTAACAGCGTCTAAGACCACAGTAGGTAATTACGTCATTTCAATTAAAAATAATCTGATTTTCTGAGGGAATCAAAAAATTGTGGAGAGGATTGATTTTTGACTTAGTCCGCTTCAGGTGAATCAGGAACCAGACACTGTGGTTAGTTGTGACTGTACTTTTGCAGATGTGGCCCTCGAGTGTGTCATATCCTTTTTTGCTCGATAATTCAAAGTTATACCACTTACTTTACAATAATACTTCACTTCACCAGTAAGTAGATTCTCCTTAGCATAACTATAATTTTTGGACCTGAACCAATGAAGCTTTACAACTCCTATTCGTCTTCTGTTTCATTGGTCAATTGTCCAAGGTAATTTCCAGTAAGTAGCAACAATGGCTCATCTTTTTTCTGCATGTATATAACTGAGTCAGTGTTGCAATAAATGAGACGTTCTATACCAACGGTGTCCAATAATTCGTATAAACGAACCCCAGTCCATGAAAATTTGAAGGCTGGTACTCCTACATTGGTAAAGGCATGTGGTGAATTTTCATTTTCAAAATATTTATACGTTACTTGTAATTTGTTGTCTGATATAGAAGTCACATGTTGAACATTTAAGTGAGGTGACCGTAGAATTTCGTGAAAGCTTTTTCCTTCAGTAACAACTCGAGTTCGTTGGAGGTCGCATCATTGTCCCCATTTTCCGAATAATTAATTCAAAAATATTTTAGAAATATGTCTCAATCCCGGGCAGGCATATGACCGGATGTTGTCATAGTCAAAAACTTTCACGTTTTTCATAATCGTGAATACAGGGCTGCTTTTCATCTTTCGTGGTACAATTATCAGGAAACCCACTGGCTTTCTGTTTCCTTCTTAGGAAACCATCTACATATAGTATGAAGAGTCCCTCAGTCATCTGCATTTTATAGATTTCGTAAGTTTTCAGAATGGCATAGCCTTTCTCCAACGCAAAATGTAGTTCGGGAGTAAAAACACTCCCTTGATTGCACGTTCCTCTTCATTATGTATATACAGTTGTCAGTATTCGTTCCTTCCATGCAAGATCGACACAAACCAAAGAGAAGACGTTCATGTGCATTATAAGGCAAAACGGGTATAACATGATTTTTAGGATTAAGTACTTTGCAGTGAACCAATCTATGAATAGTAGCTGGATCAGGCACATGTTTGCCTTTATGAAATTTAATTTCCCCTGTTGGCATAGGTTTGTTGGACATCAAAAGGGGATAAAGGGTAATTACGTCCAGGTATGTTAATTACTCGTCCTCACTACATACATATAATGCACGAAGGCATTCGGTGCGTCCTCCTTTAAATGCGACTTTAGGAAGTAAGGGATGTTGCATTTCACAACAGTCATTTATTATGAAACTTTGAATTTCAGATGTTTTGCCATATAATGCACATAAACGTCTCGTCTTTGGTTTGTGTCAATCATTTATAGAGGAAATTAATACTGACAATATACAAATAACGAAGGGGAACGTGCAATCAAGGGAGTATTTTGTACTCCCAAACTACATTTGGCGTTGGAGAAAGGCTATGACATTCTTAAAACATACGAAACCTAAGAAATGCAGATGACTGAGTCACTCTTCAAACTATATGTAGATAGTTTCCTAAAAATGAAACAATAAGCCAGTGTGTTTTCTGATAATTGTACCACGAGAGAGAAAAAGCAGCCTTATATTCACGATTATGAAAAACATGAAGGTATTCGTCTTGACTAAGACAACATCCAGCATAACCCGGGATTAAGACATTTCTAAAATATTTTTGAATTCATTATTTGGAAAATGCGAATAAAGGTACGACCCCCCACAAACTCGACTTGTCACTGAACAAAAAGGCTTCCACAAAATACTACGGTCACCTCACTTGGAAGTTCAACATGCGACTCCTATATCCGACAACAAATTACAAGTAATGTATAAATATTTTGAAAATGAAAATACACCACATGCTTTTAGCAATATAGGGGTAGCAGCCTTGAAATTTAAATGAGTTAGGGTTCGTTTATACGAATTATTGGACACCGTTGGTACAGAACGTCTCATTTATTGCCACACGGACTCAGTTATGTACATGCAGAAAAAAGAGCCATTGTTGCTACGTACTGGGAATTACCTTGGACAATTGGCCAATGAAATAGAAGACAGTAGGAAGATGTAAAGCTTCATTGGTTTAGATCCAAAAAAAAGTTATGCTAAGAAGAATCTACTTACTGGTGAAGTGAAGTGTGTTTGTGAAGTTCGTGGTATAACTGAATTATCGAGCAAAAAAGATATAACTTATGACCACTATCACAATTTAGTTACTTAAAACTATGAAAGTCGTCAAATCCATAGTCCAAACATTAGCTTGTGAAAACCAGGCTACAAAATTGTTTACAAAGGACAGTGGAAAACATACCGAATGGTCAACAATAACCGGTGGAAGTTTAATCCTTCAAACAAAGATTATTCTGCGCTCCCCAATGGATATTGCAGTGAAAAATTGCTATGTAAAAATTTGCAAAGTTGTGAACCAAATTTTGCAAAGCAAACTACGAAAAAAATTTATGTGAAATCTTTTATGAAAAGACACTTTTTATGAAAATGATAACTTTTTGTGAAACTAGAACATAAAACTAATTTTGTGTTACGAATTTTTTTGTGAAAATGAAAACCAAAAACGTAAAAGAAATACTTTTGTTAAACAAAAACTATTTTTTGTAACTAAATCTTTTTGCAAATGTAAAACCTCTTCTAAAACAAATAACAAAAAAAGTTTTAATTTTTTTTGTGAAAATGAAACAAAGCTTTATTGTGAAACAAATACAAAGACTTTTTCTTTGCAACTAAAAACGAGAACTATTTTGTAAAAGAAAAACAAAAAGGATTTTTTGAAACTAAAAGAAAAAATATTTTCTGAAACAAAAACGGAAAATTTTTGTAAAATAAATATATATATTTTTTCTGTGCTGAAAAATTTGTGGAATAAAAACAAAAGCAAAAACTTTCTGTGAAAGTAAAACAAACATTTTTGTGACTGCAAAACCTTTTCTAATTTTTATTTAATAGTTATATGAGATAGTGCATTGCAAGATAAAATTGTTAAAAGTGTTTGAAGTATAATGCAAACCAGAATACTTTATAACTTTTTATTATAATACCGTTTTTCATTGTACAGGAAACATATTTAGTATGGTTTGACTTGATGCATCATTGCTTTGTATTATTTGTATCCAATCACAATATTTTGTAGCAGTCAATTTTTACTGCAACACTGTTTCTATCACTTGTCTGGAAAGCATCACTGTTCAATAGTTTGTATCAACTCTGTAATCACAATATTTTTGTATCACTTGGAAATGTTCTAGTATGTATATATTTCACTTATGCACAATAAAAGTTCCTTCTTAATACAAATCACTTATTTTATTTCTATACGAATACCAGTCCCAGTGTATATTCAAAATTAGAAGAAGTGAAGATCTTTGTTACACAACTCCCTGGATACAGTGTATCTTTCATCCACAATATTAAGCAGCGTATACGCTCTTTACATTCAGATTTCGTTACCATCTTTTTGTATGTAGTCAGAAATTTATGCAGCACATCGATAGAATCAGTGTGGGATTCAACAAATATTCCGTATATTTGTTCGCAAACCAAGGGAGCCATTAATACGTCCACCATCCGTAGTAAAATTATTTACCTGCTTAAGTCTACAAACTCATGGTCAGAGTCAATGGGAATATCGTGAAAACTCTGGTCACAAATTATACTGAAACATGCTGTCCATTCTTCAAGACTTGCCAGTACACACTCGAGGGCCACATCTGCAAAAGTACAGTCACAACTAACCACAGGGTCTGGTTCCTGATTCACCTGAAGCGGACTAAGTCAAAAATCAATCCTCTCCACAATTTTTGATTCCCTCAGAAAAACAGATTATTTTTAATTGAAATGATGTAATTACCTACTGTGGTCTTAGAAGCTGTTAAAATTATATAATCATACAAGACATGAAAACTTTGTTTAAGGTAAATGCTATTGTATTAGTGCAGCCTACTTGTTATGCAACCCTATATCGCATGAGTGTATTATAGGTGGTATATGGCCAAATGGTGGAGAACTCCAATAAACTTAATTCCCTTATCTGTTTGAAATTAAAATCCTATGTGTTATGAAACATAAAATTACATGGCATTTCAGTGGACAGCTTCTGTTCAAACACTATTGGTATCATTATAAACTTTGAGTCCTATACTCCTTGTACAATCAAAATCGATGAGTATAGTAAGCAACCTAGAACTGCATGTGCTCTCAGCGAGCGAGTTCGTCTCTAATACATTGGGGATCATTCTAAGCTGAGTCCTGTACTCGATGTACAATCAATATTCTGTGTAGTATGCAACCTAGCATTGCATGGTTTTCAGTGGACACTGTCTGTTCAACATTTGCGAATTATTACAAACTTTGAACATGGTTCTCGTATACACTCGGTATTCTGAGTAGTATGCAACCTAGCATTCAAGGGATCATTGGATGGTTTTTATCTCAAACATAATGAGGTCATTATAAACTTTGAGTCCTCAATATCCTATGTTGTATGCAACCTAACATTACATTAGAGAATAACAGCAGGTCGGGTTCCAAATATATAATATGCTTGTGGTTTATCCTCTATGGTATGCAACTCTCGGTGTCCGGCAATGCAACGATAACTGTAATGTATACAATATTTGATGTAATTTCATGACACAAGTAACGGGTCAGTCTTGGGCTTCGTTCAAGAGTGCTATGCTCGCTTATTAGGTGGTGTACATTTTCAAGCTGCCTTTTCCCTCTCTCGACTAAAAAAACAAAAAATACGTATAAATGCTGGCTTAGCGGTAGAGCATTGATCTCCGGTGCGGTGGGTCCACGGTTCGGCCCTGCTTCATCTCATGTATGTTTTGTCCAAGATATGTAAAATGTATCTCGTTTCCACCTACTTTCTTGATTCCGGTAATTCTTCCGTCTGCCCTGAGCTAAAGTTGCCTAAAGTACTAGGGGTGGTAATAAGGTAATGTCGGATAAACAGCACCATTCACTTAGGTAACAAGATGCGGAGGATATCCAGTTATAGTATTAACAGTAAAATGTGGGGTCAATTCCTCTCTAGTACCATATTGTATACAACGGAAAAGGCTGAGTGTATAAAAACATTCAATGGAATTATTAAATGCAGATAAATAACAGGATAAATCAAATCTCAACTCTGATTCTACGTACCTTTTTTCCGATGCTAAAAGACGAGTGCATATAGTACATAATTACCGCATGACCATGGCTGTAGGCTTTAATCTAGGAGATTTACGCTGTTTCCGATATACAACTATTGATCATTACAGCGAAAAAAACATTTTAGTTAATCTTAACACAGGTTTTCTGTCTCAAGGTTTCGGAGGCAAGGTGAACCAATAATAGTTTACCATTCGATGTCCTTAGACGGGTTCTAGAGTGTAATTACAGGTCACCCAAACAGATGGATCCTATCCCAAAAGAAGAAAACAAGCGTTTTTACAACGTACAATTGCTAATTTTCTCCATATATAATGAATAAATGTGTTTCCAATCAGTCTTTCCCTGCAAATCTTAACAATGGAAAAAGCTAAGTGTATAAAAATAATCCTACCGGCTTAACAAAAGAAGCTAAATAACTAGTTAAAGTCGAACCTCAAGTCTGTTTGACTGTACGTGCCTTCTTTCCGATGCTACAAGTCGAGTACACAACTAGCGTACTACCAGGCTGTAATCTTTAATATAGAAAATTCACGCTGATTTCGATATACAGCTCTTAATCAATACAATAAGCAAAGCAGTTTAGTTATTCTTCACACTGGTTTTCTATCTGAAGCTTCCTGGGGCAAGGTGAATTAATCCTGGTTTGCTCTTGGATGTCTTTGGACGAGGTCTAGAGTTTGATTACGGGTGCAAAACACTTATATCTTATCCTGAACAAAACAACAGACGTACCTATAGAGTACATTTATGAATTTTATTCCTAAATATTATGAATAAATGTGTTTCCAAGCCGTCTTCACTTGGTAAAACTTTCCTTGAAGAAAAAAAATAATGCGAAATCGTGTTTTTCGCGTTAAATCCTCAGAAAATTACAATTACAATTGGATAAAATGCACAACAAAACAGTCAAAACACCTTTTGTGAACTTTCTGAACACATAATTATACATGATTCTGCATCTTCCTGGTTAAAATCACGTCCAATCCTATAAAATATACCGCTTATGCAATAATATATAGGTATATACATAGATATAGATATACATAATATGTACGAATATACGAAATATCTTAGTTCTTTTATTCCATAATATAGTGAAAAGAAAAGAACAATGATTCATACTTTTTCCCTCATCATTCTTTTGAAAACTAAATTCGATTTCCTTCATTCTTTTTTCCTTCTAGACAACACTTCCAAATAGGCTAACATTCGAAATCTTTGTCTCTCTTCTTTCTCTCTTATTCTTTAACTTCTGAATGCGCATGTTCCAGTTCGACTGATTTATATTAATAGTATGGTTCAACATTTTTTCTTTCCAACTTTTTCGAAGCGGTCTTTCTCTAGAACTGAAACTGTTTGACCTTTACGTTCAAAATCATACTGAAATTGGATGGCCTTGACTGGTTGAAAGTCGAAGAGTGTGGATAGTTTTAAATTCGTGCAGATGACTTCCAAGTTCGAATTTTCCGAGGAGGGTGAGGTCCTCCACAACCTAGGAGGAGGGGTTACTTATAGTTCCGACCTTGAATTTTGACTTTGATTCACAATTTGAAGTTCGAATTTTGACATTGGTACTAGTTTTAAAGTTCGAATTTTGACATTTATGGTGTTTTGAACTTTACGATACGCAGAATTTTGAGAGGTTCTAATATTTAATTAGGCTATATTTTGTTTACTTTTTGTCCATGTTAACAGTTATTTTTGTTTGAACTTGGATTGGATAAAGGGATAATTGGAAGAAAGCTGTCCTTCCACATGTAATTTATTTTGTCTATTTTCCTTCTCTCCAAACGGATTATAGTCACCGTGATGCAAGCACTGCTGGCGTTTGCTTCAGATTGAAAATTAGGAGGCACGCAGGTTCGAGTCTTGCTGTCGGCCGTCCTGATCAGGGTTTCCTAGGGTTTCCAACGTTCTGGCCTATAATTTCTCAAATTCCTTACCGATTCCATCCTAATCCAAGGCTATAAATCAATACAAATTTAAGCTAGTGTTCATATTGTAAGGAGAATAGTTGAAGTGCGATAATGCAATATAATAATAAACAAATCATGAATTGAAGAAACATAAGTAATAACAAATACTTAAAATAGATAATGAGTATTATTTAATTACAAAGCTACTTACAAGGGAAATTTCGTATATATACGAGGGTTGTTCACTTCCAGGATTGTCTCGAGTTTGCAACAGAAGAAAAAGAAGAAGACAGATTGCTAGGATTGTAGATTATGACTACTGAACACTAATAACAATGTTGTATTTACATGCTAAGGCACCAGTTATTTCTCGGTACTGCAGCCCACACACAAAGTACAGTTGAATATGTCTACATACTTTCAAAGTATGACAAGATACTTGGAAAGTTCGTCGACATACATTTAAAGTATGTCGACATAGTTTGAAAGTATGTTGTCATACTTTAAATGTTTGTCGACAAACTTCGAAAGTATATCGACATACTTTCAGAATTTTATTTTCCGTGCATGTCCCCTCTCGGACTAGGTAGCCCAGCGCAAGTTAACACATGATGCAAGAATTTTTATATATAACCATTAGCTAGTGATTAATATTTTCGTGTTGCACTATACGTTATTATTTTGAAATATAACACTGAAATTCATTTTGAAACTCCTTCAGATGCACCAGGAAAGGTGGGCTATTAGCGAAGAAGGTTGAGTAGCTTCCCAACACGAAGCACCAAAATAATACTATCAGAATAATTTTCCAAGCAATGATTATCAGAATTCCTACGTTATCAAAAGTGTAGACGAAACAGGAATACCTGTTTCGCCCATTCCTGTTTCGCATGCTGTCAAGACGAAGGGAAATTCATAAGTTGTGAGATTTTTCTTGCGAATATCAACATTGCTTACATAGAACGTAAACTACATTTTCAACATGCCATTTTGAAATTGTATTTTTATTATTAATCGAGAATCATGATTGACACGTTGAAAGTATAACAAGGGTAGAGAAGAAACACATCCTTAATTTTAGTTGGTGGATATCAGTAAATAAATCAGATATAAGGCCTATCCTTTTCGTGCCTTTTAATACTGTAGGCACACAAATACAATTGAATAAAGAGTTTCATGAAAAAAGTGTCTCTCAGACATGGAAAACTTCGTTGACACCCAATGTGGTGGTAAACCGCTAGAGTACGAAGGTATGTATATGATATTCACAGACGTGATGCTGAGAAATTTTATGGGGAATGTACACTCGGATGCAAAGCCACAGTTATTTTTATTGTTAGAGATGAGCATATCAAATCATGTATACATTCACACTAGCCACAAGAGGCGTTAATTTTAGCCAATCGTTTAGTGGAAAAGTCATATGGGTATACGAGGATAAAATGCAATTACTTTAAAAGTTTATTAGTTTGTGTATACGGTAAAAACGTTTTTTTTTTAAAATTGAGAAAGAAGTTATATGTGCACCGACAACATTTCTCTTAGAAATGAGATATTCTCATTTAATTCAAAATAAGAACATGTAAGTTTGGAAATAAGATTACTGGTCTTGTTTCCAAACCAACATCATTTCAATGAAATAAAATGAGAATGCTTATATCTCATTTCTAAGAAAACTATTTCCCCGTGCACAGATAAGAACTTATTTCTCAATTTTAAGAAACCGTTCTTTACAGCGTACTTCCCTATTTTACTTGAGTTTCCATCACAGTATCCTTAATTCACAATATTGTTACAAGCTCGACATTCATTGCTTTTATATGTTCAGTTAGTATTTAGGTCTGTTTCAGCATAGAAAAAGTGATTTCGGTTTGCTGGACAGTTCACTTGATGATATTCTGATATTAGGTTGTTTGTATTTTATTTGTAGGCCGCTGCAATTATCATATACATTGACATGTTTATATCACTTAAGTTGGTATAGCAAATGTTTAGGTGTTGCTTAATATTAGCGTTACATCTTAATTAATTATGTAATTTTACTTTTGAATGTAAATATTTAAAATATTTCATTGAACTGCTGTAATTGCTAGGTTATTTTATTTTATTTTTGGAGTAATTCAGACGGTGATACAACAGGCACAACAAATTCTGTCAAGGGTTGGCATTCTAGAGTTAACGGAAGATTACCTCAGGAGCAAATGAACATATTTTTCTTTTGATATTCTGTGTTTATTTATTCCTACATTTGTACGCAATGCACATCATTGGCTTTCGTCATGCAACCACACTCAACTTTCCAAACATTAGCAGTAAGATCAGTGCAATTTACTAAGCATGTAACTCTAGAATTGAACCTATCCCTTGAAGTGTCAATTCTCTACTCTAACCGTTTGTGTTTCAACTTCTGCAATTTTACCTGTTACCAGGGCTGTAGTCGAGGCTATACGCAGGTATACGCCGTATACCTTCTGGTTAACCTGAGACATTAATTAGCGTATATCTTCTGCTAAGATGCGTATATCTACTTTCATTTCAATCGAATTTGGCTATGACTCCGGGTGGGTTTATTACTGTCAAATACTTTTTGTTCACGTGATCGGGAACAAAATGTTGAGAAGGGGAAAACTACATGATGCGCATCAGTATTGATCGCCATCTGTTAAGTATTATAATTTGTAGAAATGCGCACAAAGTGTACAGTTAATTTGAACAATATGTTTGTTAACTTAATTGGTCTAAAAAAAAATCCTAGCACTAGTAGTTCCTGAGTCGAAAGTTGTCGACAGACGGAGAGAGCGGGTGCATAAGGCTACATTATGTTAAATAAATTTCTCTGCGTGCGCATCACTATCTTAAAATGATGAATCATCGGTCGTTTCTTACCTCGAACTTTGAAAACAGAAAGCAAGACTAAGGGATATTTTCGCATAAATAATTTTTGCAGAAATTACTATATTTGTTGGCAGAATGTAATACATTGGTGGAAAAACACACACGAAAAATGAAACATATAAGAGCCGAAATGATTTAGATGTGTTGTCTTATTCAATTTGTTAACACTGGTCATAGGGTTGCCAGATTATATAACTACGGATGGTCTAGGATTCAACGTATGTTTCAATATGTACTCACACAGACGAATTAATTTTTCCGGCATATTTTAAAAATATTTTCTTATTATCGAAACAGTTTCTATTTCTGGAAAATGATTGAAAAAGAGTTTTAAAAAATATATTCTTTCATACTTGCAAGAATTTTAACGTCTGTAGGTTATTTTGTAAATATTTACATCAATGATATATTTAAAAAAAATGGAGTTCACAATATAAATTCCAGTATTGTTTCAAGCTTCTGCTTTAATGTGCTTAGAACTAAATTCATACACGTCATTGTTCATCAATATGTACAAGGAGACTTTTCAGAAACCTACGTTTAACAATATTAGGGCATTTTGAAGTCTATCAACATAGAATTTTGAGGTTTATCCCACAAAGCTAATGAAAATAATTTTAGTTCTCAGTATCTGGTAACGCTGTGAACAGTGATAACAGAAACATTGCAAAATGATTGAGACGGATATAAATTATTTCGTGTCTTTTACATGTATTTGACGTTTAAACGTACTGCAGCGCATTGTGCCAACAAATATACTAATTACTTCAGTAAGTAATGAAGCGTGTCTCGTTTTCTGTTTTCCAAGTTCGGAGTAGCAAAGAAACAAGTGCTGATTTCGCTGTAATGAGGAAGTCTTCACCAACATGTGCACCCACAGAAATTTAGCCTAATGTAGACTCACCATAAGGTTTCACAACATTGCTACTAAAGCCTAAAATAAACGAAAACGCGCACTGCAAACAAATAATTGCGTTAATTCAACATTTTCGGTGTCCCAGAGCGACCACTACTGTTTGTATTACAAAAAAACTTGATGATTTCGGTGATCAGCACTGTAATTGTGCTAGTATGACAATATATTGTTCACTATGTTGAATTAGCATTAACAACACATCCATTGTGTTGAACCACTGAAACCAACACCGTTTGTTGTATTGATTTAACACCAACAAACAAGTGGTGGTAGCCCCTGGGCACAGAAAAGCGTTTAATTAACAGAGCTATTTTTTTCTTAGTGTAGTTTTCGCTCACAGGTTTATAAACTAAAACATTCACAGCGTATACTAACTAACTAACTAACTCTATGGCTTATGGAACTCGCAAGTTCATCGCCGCAGTAACAAACGTTCGCAATTGGATTCTATCCTGGGCAGTATCAAGCCAGTTTTCATCACGAACACCTACAGTACTTCTCGAAGATCTCTTCTAATATTGTCCTCCCAACGACGTCTCGGTCTTCCCAATGGCCTCTTTCCATCCGGCCTTTCAACCAGGATAGAATATAATCTTCGTTTTTCCATCATCCGAGCTACATGGCCTGCCCACCTTAGTCGTCTCGATTTCATTATTTTTACAACATCTGGTGAATCGTACAGTCCGTGGAGTTCTTCATTATGCAGTCTGCTAAACTCTCCAATCATCTCGTCCCGTTTCGGCCCATATATCTTTCTCAAAAACCTTATTTTCAAATACACGTAATTTATGTTCATCTGCTAGGGTCGTACTCCAACTTTCGCAACCGTAAAGCATTACCGGCAGAATAACCGTTCTGTAGATTTTCAATTTCAATTTCCTTGATATTAATCGCGATGTTAGAAGTTTTTGGACTGAATAGAAACATGCGTTGCCCGATACTAAGCGACTTTTTATTTCTTCCGTGACCTCATTTTTGCTTGTTACGTATGTTCCCAAGTATTTAAATTTGTTTACTTTCTCTATTACCTCATCCCTAAATCTTATGTTCTTAATTCCTTCATTCCCTGTGCTTCGGCTTGTTATCATGTATTTTGTTTTATCTATGTTTACCTGTAGACCTATCTCATCGCACGCTTCTACTAAGACATCGGTGTTGCTTTGTAGTGCATCTATATCGTCCCCTATTAAATCTACATCATCCGCGTATACAAACAGTTGATTCAAACCATTCAATGATAGTCCCTTTTTGTCCCCTTTAATTTTTAAAATCGCATATTCTAACGCGAAGTTAAACAGTAATGGTGACAAGGCATCGCCTTGTTTCAATCCGTTGCGAATCTTGAAACTATCTGACATATTATTACCTATCCGTACTCTGCTTATCGGGTCGCTGAGACACATCTTCACTAGTTGAACCATTTTTTTCGGTATTCCAAAACGTATCAAGATACTGTATAACTTTTCCCTCTTGATATAATCATATGCTTTCTTAAAATCAATGAATAGCTGATGAACCGTCCCATTGATTTCCCATTTCTTCTCCAAAATTTGTTTCAAGGCAAAAATCTGGTCCAACGTGGATCTATTTCTTCTAAATCCACATTGGTGATCTCCAATTATTTCATCTACGTATACACTTAGGCATGTTAACAGAATATTACTTAATACCTTGTAACAGGTTGGATGTAACGAGATTCCGCGGTAATTATTGCATTCCGACTTATCGCCTTTTTTGTAAATCGGAACAATTATTGATGTTTTCCTTTCCTTTGGGAGCTCCTCCTTTCTCCACATAGCACTTATCAATTGATGTAGTTCCTTGATTAGTACCGTTCCTCCTGTTTTAATTAATTCGGCTGGAATATTGTCTATTCCTGGTGATTTGAAATTTTTCAATTTCTTAACCGACATTTCGATCTCGATCTCGCTAGGTTCGGGAATCCATGGTTCTGCGGTATGGATTTCAAACTCCTCTGTTTGTTTCCCGCTGTGTACATTAAAAAGTTTGTCGAAATAACTTT
>JAGDQP010017799.1:23202-37791 GCA_022664845.1 Lepisma saccharinum | reverse complement strand
AGGTAAAATTAGAAACATATTGAAAAGAAATTAAAGGTAAAATTAGCTCTTAGCACAAATACAAATAATATTTATTAAAAGAAATCGATGTTCGTCAAAAGTTAAATGATTTTCCTTATATAAGAATTACTTCAGAGCAGCTTCTACAAGGTTAGTTATGTGCATATTCCAAACAGGTATTAAGAAGGAAACGACAGAGAAAAAAGTAATAAAAAACTATTTATGAAACGATCAATTACAAGGAAAAATTCCACCGTAAATTGAACAAATATAATTCCTTCTCACTTGGTGATCAAAAGATGTAATAAGAAAAATGTATAACATCCGGCAGGTGTCAACAAGAAAGACACAAATAAAATAACTTACATTCCTTCCCACTCCTATATTGATCCAAAGACCAATAGCAAATCCGGTCCCCATCCCCTTTACCTTGACGTTAAAAATTGCCTTACTATAGTCTACGAGAACTCAAGGATTTTTACATTCACAGAAAAAAACAATATTCTAAACCCCATCAACTCCTACCCTAGACTCCATTTCATAGAAGGTCACACAAATCACAAATCAATAAAACCAGACAGAACTTAGTTTCATGAGGTCACTCTTGACTTCTACATCGACCCGTTAACATCGTCAAGAGCTTTTGCATATAGTTTCGTTACAAGTGATAGTGATAGTTACAGTTTGAAATAGCAGTTTTGACTTTGAGTTACAAATCGAACTTAAACTTCCGAGTGTTGAATGATAGACATTTCGAATACCAACTTTAGTATACGTATCATTCATCGCAAGATGAAGAAACGGAAAAGACAATCTGTGTAAAGTAGCAAGATTCGTCGTTTTGCCGAGGGAAAGATCTGAAGAGACACGGACTCATATTTAAGTGATCATCTCGGTCTTCTTTGCGTGAAACGGAAGAACGTGATTTGAAACAGAGACATTATATGACAATCATAACCGGTATGTGCAAGGACCTTTTCAGTTCAATGACTCAAGACCATTCTATTCCTCTAAGTACTCAAATACTCTACTCCTCTAAGTACTCAAACACTCTAATCCTCTTTATTAGAAAGATCGTTATTAGAAAATACTTTGTAGTTGTTTAGATTCAAGTAATCAATCAGTTAATATACCCAGTTTTAGATAACTCTTATTCTCAAGTATTATTCATTTATATCGTTGTTATTCCTTATTAGTTCTTTATAATCAATAAAACCGTAAAATACAGTTCAGTTCCCGTTTATTATCCAGAGTTGAAAAGCATCCCTTAGCTAGTAAGAAAGTGTTCTTTCTATATGTATCACAGGCTTCAGGTGAGATTCTGTGTTCTCAAAAATTGTATAAGAAGTGTTCAATTCGTGTGTATGTTCGTGAGGAAGACGGATGTCAACCACGTAGAGCTTCGCCCCGCGTTTCCAGTAAAGTGCCACAAGTCGTGTGTATATTGCAATAGGAAGGCGAGACAACAACAATATATACAGGGAAAGGGAGTGATGGAGTGGGGTTGACCGAAAAAGAAAAGGAGCTTAGTGTGTCAACAAAGTCACTCATTCGACTGTGTAAAGTTATCGAAGGCAGCAATCGAAATGTGAATACAGATCAGTCGAGGGAGTAGAAGAACTTGGTAAGAAAAAGCTCACTTACTTTGGAACCTTGAGAAAGGATAAACGTTGTATACCAATGGAGATTCTCCCAAACAATGTTAGACCGGCTGTATCTACAATCTATGGCTTCAGAAATGATGTAGCACTTCTTTCCTTTGTTCCAAAAAAGAATCGAGCTGTATGTCTGTTTTCTACAATGCACAAATCAATTGAATCCAACCAGGAGAAGAGAAAAGCAGAAATTGTTTGTTTCTACAACATCACTAAAGCCGGTGTTGACCTCCTAGACATGAAATCTGCTGTGTTTTCTTCTAAGAGGAAAACTCGATGGTGGCCATTAGCTGTTTTCTACAGGCTCATAAACATTGGAAGTGTGAATTCATTCACAGGAACCACCATGATGACACGCTTTGACTTTATCAAGAGCCTATCTATCGAATTGATTGCCCCTCAACTGCGGAAGAGGATCACTGAAGTCAGTAACCTTCCACGGGACCTAAAGCTGGAAATCAACAAGATCCTGGAAACAACGATGCTTCACTGGTTGAAGGTGTCCCCGATGATCGGCTTCAGAAAATAAAAACGTGTGAGAAGTGCCCACCAGGAAGTGACAGGAAAACTCAACACAAATGTATTAGGTGGAACTTCGCAATTTGTGGCCAGTGTCAGAGAAGAGTGTGTACAACTTGTGCTGAAGAATGTGTGCGAAGTCGGACAATAAAACGGATAAATACAAGAGTGTTTTATTACACAAGTACACGGTCTATCATTACTTCATTTATTTTCAATATAGTTTATTTGTCAAGTTTTACAACTGTTTGCGATAATTTGACTAACAATTATGCTTAACAAAAGCAAAGATAGTGAAAGAAGTGGATGGGGCCGGGACGGGGAGAAGAGGACAAAATCTACTGGCAAAGATAATATCAGTCCTAGGTAAACCAAATAATAATAAAGTCAGTCACTGCTTTTAAAATTTAAGATTTGAGCTTGTTTTTTTTCATTATGGATAGGAATTATGTTCTGCATAATAGTTTTAATAAATGCTTTTGTTCATTTAAATAGTCTTATAACATTGGTGAACCCTGTTTTTGACTTAAAAAACAAAAATAATAAAAACACATATGACTGTCAAAATGACCGTATGTTTCCTTTAACGTTATAAAAATCATGTTTCCCTATAGGTGTTATGAATCCCCGAAATTAACACGTTTGTCATAATATCACAAAAGTGCTCAATATAGAACACCGAAAAATGTCAAGTATTAACACAACTATTTTATGCAGTGATAATTTCATTTTTTGTTTCCATTAAATAAAAGGATGATATAATTTAATTTCTTGAAAAAGAAACATCTCAAAATTCTTTCCAGTGAGGCCATAATTAACTAGTAGCTACAGTTTTATTTTTGTTTAAAATATCAGGGAAATTTTGAATTTTTTGGAAAAAATAAAATTTGACATTTTCCCCCCTCCCATATCCCACATTCCCACTTACGGAATACTTTGATAGCACCCACATTAATCTGACCCGTAATGCAAAATGCATGTTCTGGCAAACACTAAAATATTTAGTTATACTTGTGATCTGTGATGAGCAATAAATCTCTGATCTGAAATCAGTGATATCGAAATATTCGAAGTAATTAGCTTAATTTCGTAAGAGTCACTTCGAACAGTCACTACTCGTCTCCAAATTGTCCTATTTACATGACACAACGAAGGATTTATTCCCTAAGCATACACCTTGAAACACACCCACCCACAAACCGCAAGTTGACAGAAGAAACATAACAAATAAATCCATTTTCAATTGTCAATTTCTTAATCAGCAAAGACGCCTGTCTTTTTTTTTTCAATTTTTAAAAGGGAGAAGTTATTGCTCCTTTAAAACCAGTACAGGCAAGGTGGGTTGCGTAGGTTGTGTGTGTGTGTGTGTACGAAAGTGTGTGTGTGTGTGTGAGAGAGAGAGAGAGAAAGAGAGAGAGAGAGAGAGAGAGAGAGAGAGGCGGAGAGAAAGGAGTGTTTGAGGGTCAACGTCAAATAACAACTGATGAATGAACAACTGAAAACAATTACGATACGACAAGCTTTCTTTTGAAAGGTCTCACAGCTGATAACATTATTAATTTAGGGATGGGATGCTTTAATTTTTGCCCTTTAGGCATCTAAGGATCAGGCCGGGATTAGGGGAGTAGAACGGATTTGGGAAGGTCAGGGAATATGTTGAATCCGATATTGGAATAACGACGAAATGTATCTCTTGGAATGCCACCGACGGGAATAAAGCCGATCGGAATAACACAGAATGGAAATAAAGCGATCAGAACATAAACGAAAGGAATAATTCGACTGGAATAAAATCGTGAGAAAATGCTATCCCGGCATTTGCTTGGTTTGACTGGAGAAAAACCATGAAGAAACTTCAGTCAAGATTGTCTTCCGCTGGAATATCTAACTCACGACCTCCTGAATGCTGCGCCAACACAGTACCACTGATTTACATATGAGGTTATATTTTAAGTCTATCTGATCAAATGTGTCAGGCTATGTTCTATTAACCGAATATTTGTCGTAACGTTCCCAATATTGACGCTTGATATGGCAAACTTCAAAGCGTTCACCAATTCAAATGTCGACATCGTATTTCCTACAGTACGTTCATACAACTTTGTGTCCGATTTCTCCGTTAGAGCCAGAAAAAAATAAGTATGTTGACATTGCTGAATTAACTGTTAATTTTTCGACCAAGGAAATACAAGAAGCTGTTAGTATTGCCGAATCATGAAATTAACATGTCTCCAAGAAGAGTATAAATTTTAAAAACTGCGGTCTGAGCCGCCGTTGCTAAGTGGCAGAGCTTTGGCGCAGCATTCGGGAGATCCTGGTTTCGACGCCATCGGCCGACCACCGTGATTGAGGTTTCTCTAGTGTTTTTCCTCAGTCACATCAGACAAATGATGGGATGGCACCTTCAACATAGGCCCTGGCGAACATCTTCGCGAATCATTTTCCCTCCCCTTCCCTGGCCTGATCCCTTAAATGCCTAAAGACCTTAAATAAAACGCTATGGAAGGGAGGAAGAGGCTTTAGGCCAGACCATCCTCTTAAGCTGTGGACTTTAATAAAAATATAGAAGCAGTGGTTGAAGGTGGAAGCTTTTAGGTATATGGGTCTGTGTGTATACATAATTCTGCTTTTAAGTCCTCCTCTCAAAAATTGTTGTTTTGTTACACGAGGAAATGTTTCTATTGCCAAGAAGGGTAAATGTATCTACTGTAGAAACAGACGAGGCTTCCAACAACATTATCGATGCCATTCCTTTCTGCTAGGAAGACCATTATGTCATGGTTCTCGCGCAACGATACAAAGATTTTGCGCTTGTTATGGATTAGGGTACGTTCCCCATGAGGAAACCTCGGCGGTCCTCCTCCCCCTAGCACCTCTAAACAACCCTCATCTACTGGTTGCCTGCTACTTACTATCTCTATCTCTCACTGTGTTCTCTCCCCTTCATATCCGCTGCATTCTTGTACAGGGTGCGGCCTTCATCAATAGTGTCCAAATATCCAGTCTACTCGAACTTAGCACAGATCTGCTGTGGGACGAGATGTTGTTTCCTTCTTTGTGTATGAATGTAAAAAATATTTTACCATCCTCGGTGTCTGTTGTCGCTTTATCCTTCTCATCCTCCACTGACAATGGGTTCAAATCTCTCCAGCTCTCAATTTTTTTTCTTTCCTGGATATTAACAAATATGTTAGACTCTATTGACGCAAACATTTATGTTTTATTTACGAAATTTTGTAATATATTTTCTGCATTCGAGGAGATAGAGGTAGAGGGACCAAAGATTTCTCGTCATTTAGAGTGTTACTTTGTTGCAAAGTGAATTTAATGAAATTTCCAGACACAGCTTTAATGCGCTACACATCAATGCGCAAAGTTTACTCAAACATTTTGTGGAATTTGAAATCCTTTTTAACTCAATTAATAATATACATACAGTAGCAGTTAGCGAAACTTGGACGAAGCATAGTATTGAAAATGATCTTTTACGTTTGCATAATTTTAAATTTTATCGCGATGACCGGGTTTCAAAGGGAGCGGGTGGAGTAGGAATTTATCTACGTCATGATCTAAATGCAAAAAATCTAGCTCAATCACCGAGTGTATACAATTTCGTACCAAATATATCATTTTGGAAATTAAAGTGGAGAATAAGAAAATCCTGCTGGCAGCAGTATATCGACCCCCACGAGCTGATTTCAGGAATTTTCAAGAAGAAATAAGTAAATGTCTTCCACTCTTTGAGCATTGCCTTATTATTTCGATCTTTTTTCCTCCAAGTCAGAAGTGTCAAAATTCAAGGATACTATATCATCATTAAATCTTTCTGCCTGCCCTCGTCATCCTACTTGCCATGCAGCCACATGTGACAGTCTTCTGGATCTAATTTTTACTACCAACATGGGCAGAGTTCTTAAATGCGGTCAGTTTGCTGTTCCTGGGATTTCCAGACACGATCTTGTATTCATAAAATATTCGATAAAATTGCCCAAGTTTAAACCGAAAATTATGTCGTGTAGAGAACTGAACAAGATTCAAAATGATGTGGCGGATGCTGCCTCCTTACCATGGCATTTAACAAATTTGTTCCCGTCAGCCGATCAACTTTCCTATCTTAACTCGCTAATTCTTCAGCTTTATAGCATTCATGCTCCTATAAAAAGAAAACTTGTCTCTCGCCCTCCTGCCCCTTGGACTACAGATGAACTACTGAACTTAATAACTAGTCGCGATGGAGCTTATAGAAAATATCGAAAAGTCTTTAAATCAACCCCTCTACTACCCAGCTAAGTTGTGAGGCCTACAGAGTGCTTCGAAACAGCTGCACCCAAGCCGTACGTAAAGCTAAGCTGAAATTTGCATATGACATCATCAACAGAGAAAATCAGAATCAAATGTGGAATAAATTAAAAGTTTTAGGTATCAGAGGTAAAAATCATTTTATAGATGTTGCATTTATGCACATTGAACCTGACTCACTAAACGAGCGTTTCTGTGGCATACACCCACCAATCACGCAGAGTAACCGGCTGCCTAACAAAAAAATAATGTTCCCCCAAAACCAAACTTATTTCTCTATGATCTGCGTGAGTTCGCTGACAGTTGAGAAGACAATCAACAGAATAAAATCCAAAGCGATGGGGGCAGATGAATCTCTCTAGAATTAATTTAAAAAATATTGCCATTTGTACTTGTTCCCATTACCAACTTATTGAACCTGTCGATTACTACAAGCACTTTTCCTACCTTATGGAAAATTGCAAGAGTTCTTCCCCTCCCTAAGACAAAAGTTATCACCAGTGCCGACGACTTTCGACCTATTAGCACTTTACCCGCTCTTTCCAAAGCTCTAGAAAATGTCGTAAGCGATCAAATTCGTTCTTACTTACAAACGCATAGCCTTCTTGACCCCTTTCAATCAGGTTTCCAGAAAGGTCGTACTACCGCCACTGCTCTAGCTCATATCACAGATTACATTCGATATACTCTTGATAATAGAAACATAACAATTCTTACACTTCTTGATTTCAGTAAAGCTTTTCAATATATAAATCACAACATTCTGATCCGGAAATTATCGACCTTTTACAACTTTTCAGACTCCTCTGTCAATTGGATTCAAAGTTATTTAACTGGCCGCTCGCAATCAATGAAGCAATGAAGGAAGAAGAAGGAAGCAATGAAGAAGAACTGCACTGCAGGGAGTTACAAGCAGTTAAGGCGGGTTCATGGTTGGCGGAGTGGATGGAAATGTCCATCTGCTCCCATCTCTTCCTAACTGTGGCAAGTGAATCAAGATTCAAGTTTTCACGATGCTAACACGGAAGGTTTGTTCAAAGCGCAGCCGTGATGTAAAATGTATTCAGCTTTAGGGATATTAGGAAGTTCTGATTTGGAGCAGTACATTGTTATATATAACTAACCGTGAGCTGCAATGAGAAATTCCAGTAATTTTGATTTTAAAAATGACTATATTCTACAACCTAGCGCACGAAGAATCATTACTGGCATCTGCAGAAAACACCTCACAAAAGCCAAATATATGTGTGCACCAGCACTAACACACAAGGCAATGGAAAGAGGTAGACGATATAATGAAGAAATAAAATAAACACACGCCAATATAATAAACATTAGATGTAAGTGTATACGCACCAACGACATACGTACCAACGTATATAAGCCTTACGCACTACACAAGGAATGCACACAACAAGAAAACATAGACACAAACTAATAACTCAACCTAGTACTCACTAAAGCAATAAAAACTAAGGAAGTCACACATACACGTATATAAATTCCAAATTATCCACTGTTATTACACACTGTGAACCTAACAAACACAGAAAAAGCACGCTGAAACTATGCTGCGAATCTCGTACTTTATTCTCAAATATAATAATATTCATGAAAAGTGAGCAAAATTCATCTACGTTTCCGCTTCTCAAGCTCCCTTCATCAATTTATAGCTTCTAGGCGTAAACATAATCACAATTTTCCACAACGATACACAATATATATGACCACCCACGTTGACCTAGTCTTTAGCGTGTCTGACTGCAGATTGAGGGGTCCCGGGTTTGATTTCCAGTGCTGCCAATTCCAATGCGTGTGTGCCTGGGACGATACCCACCCAACATCGCGATGCAATTGGGGAGCTGCTATGAATAAAAGATAATGGCGATCACAGTGAGAGCTTAGGCACCAGTCTGGTCAGCATGGGAGCAGTAGACCAATTTCCTCCCTCCGGGGAGAGGTCTCATTCAGTAGTGGATTGAATATGGCTGTGATTTATTATTATTATATACTCGAGATATGAGTCAATAATACTTAAACTAAAACTATGCACACAAAAGAGACACAAAAACAATGACAAATTATACAAATCTCAGAGTCGTTATTCTATAGTATGCAACCTAGAAATAACAATAAATTTAAATATCAGAACTCAAAGAAATAGCCTAAGATAATAATCACATTCATTGATATGAGTCATATGCCTCAAAACTTACCATATTCTCTCATTTGTTGACGAAAGATATGGTCTCTCTCTTCTTTGCTTCATGTGTAATTTCAAATCAGCTTCTTCATTGGCCAAGACAACCAGATTAATGTCAAACAGATAAAACAAATGAAGTACTACTTTTTTATTTCTTCACTTGCTTATACATGACTTCCTGACCCTGTAGATTCAACATCCACTGCATACACTGAGCAAACCGTCGAGAGCCCTGTCCGCTGAGCAAAAAAAAAGTATCATACTGTCGAACCTGAGGAACGCCACGAATATCGTGGGGATATAAGGCATACTCAAAAAACGAGTAACAGAAGTTTCATTTTTAATTTTTGTTAAAATGCCTCCAGCCTTCGTAATTCAAGTATTTAATTTGCAAAGTGAAAACAAATATATTTACGTTGTATTTTTATGTATATTTCGTAAAAAAAAAAACTTGATTTTAATTTTTTTTATCAAAGTGGCAATCAGTTTATGTCTTTTTTTAAGTATATTATCACAGAGAGGAACAGATCTTCCCCCCTTAGTCTAGGCGCTGGCTTCCGTCCCGTGTACACTTTTGTGTGCCCTCAATTTGAATGCAAGACATTATTATATATCTATAGCAGAGTAAAAAATCTTTTGGTCTCGTGATCTGGTTCATGGTAATTTGTCCGCGATATTGGATTCAATATGGCGGATCATCAATTTTTGAGCATTCGTAACTCAAACATTTCTTAACCGATTTTGATCATTTTTTTTTTATAAAGGTGAGCTTACGAGATATAATTTTTGTTCTCACAATTGTTTAAAGTTCCCAGCCATTTTCCGGGAAAATAGGACAAAACGAAATTTTATAACGCTCTCTTCACTTATTTCTGCAATTCTCTCAAAAACTAACAAATTTGGTATTTTACAAAGAAAGACAAAAGATGCAGAATTTCTTAAGCTTTAATTTGGCGTGCAGTACGTTTTTGTTTTAGTAAAATTGGCTATAGCCAATTGTCTAAAATGAAACTGAAGCAGCCATGATTAACTTTGACGATCAAGAGAATACCCTTTCTGTAATTTGGGGCAGGCATGGCACTGTGATGGTCATATTCGCAGACGACACTGATGATAACAATAACATGAAAACATCCTTAATTAATTGCCAGTGCAGAACTCTTAAATCAGCGCTCTTTGCGCTATCTCCTGCCTTGCCAACAGATCAAAAAGTTTCCAACCCCAAGAACAGAGGAGAAGTTTCGAAAGAGCTTTTCATACAATAAAAAACAGACCTCAGACCTTCTGAGTTCAGTTTCACCAGCACATCAAGGAGACATGATAGTGATTATGTGTGTCGCTGGTAATACAAGAAGGTAAATTTGAAACTCAAATCCCATCTTGGAACTCATTCAACAGAAACCTAGGAGAAGGAGATTTCCCTCGTACTGTCATTGCATTTTCGCCCATTCTTCCTTATCCCGCTACGGACTTTCAGTCCAAAATACAGTTATATAAAGAATTTCAAGATTGGTTTAGCATTAAACCTAAAAGTAGGTACACTTCGGGTTGGTAAGGGAGTTTACAGGATAGCGAGAAACAACATTTTTAAACCAGATCAATATTCAAATGTATTTGTAGGTTCTGGTGGTTTTCATTTTGCAGAAGAAGTAATGTCATATATTGGAAAATACTTGGAAGGTAGAGCGGAGAATAGTTTTGTTGAAACAAACATTTTATTTAAGGGATGCAACGGATTGTCAATGTGTGCTGAAGCTTTACAGCAATTGCTTCTAACAGAGTTCATCGGATGTGCAAGTAACTTGGAAGTAACTGATGGAGAGTTCAATGACTTTATGAAGAATACCTTACAGGAGAATACATCTGAATCAGTCACAATTTTCTAAGTGATAACAGAAAGAATGCCAACAATGCAAAATCTCAAGAAGTTTGAAGAGGTGAAACACAAGCAAGGTGATATTTTCAAATTCTCCCAGTTAGATGTTAGTTTTTTTTTTCAATACAGAAAGCTTTGACAAGAGCACATAGAGAGAAACAAATTGGAATTTGTACATCAGTGTTGTAATGCGAGCTATCCCTATATGTTTTTGCATTCAGCAAAACTAACTACTCACGGTAAGCTAGCGTTTTCTTGGAAGTCTGTTTGCAATTACCAAACCTTCTTCATACCGTTTATTAAGATATGAAGAACGGTGGTTTGATATTTAAAATACAAAAAGAAAGCAATGTACCTCCAGATCAACCTCTTGCATGAAACTACAACAGGCCAGCAAGAGAGCAAGGAGGTATCATTGGAGGAGGAATGAAGTTGTTCTGCTTCAGCTATAAAAGCTACATACAACTGGTTATTATGAGGAATGTGTGAAAGTTTCTTGGATAAGTAAGAAGTCTTTCTGATACTTCTGCAACCGTGAAAATACCTGACAAACATCTTTACGAAAAAGAAGACTGAAGGAAAAGGCTTCCAACTTCCAACTAAACTGAATCTAGATAGGTGTGCAAGGTCTTTCAACTTTAGTGTGAGAGAGTTTGTTGAAAAATCAAAATCAATAATGCACCCTATAAAAATAATCCACTAAACATTACAAACTGTCAAAAACACTGAGGTTTATTTTCAGAAAGAAACTGCAAAGGGTCTTTGTAATATTGATGAAGCACGATGCGGAAGATATTGTTATTTATTTTATTTTATTAAAAGATTATCACGTATATGTAGTATAACTATGTGTACTTCCAACATTCAATTTATGTTATCATTATTCAACGTACACAAGCTTTTATCATACGAGGTGTGAATGCTAAGCTCTAGCTATAAGCTTATTTGTTCTGAATATTCAAAATACTTTATCATTTTGAATATATCTGATATGTATTATCATTTATAAGATGTAGGTTTCCTTTTGACATTACTATGCAAACAAAATATAATTCGATATCTATCATACCATGAATTTGAACACTTCTATTCTTATGTTATTTGGCTGCTTTATATATTTTCATAATGTCCTGATTTCGTATCTCAAACAGTAAAACCATGTAGTCATCTACTACAAATTACAGATTACAACTATTTACAAAATAGTTATTTCCATCTCATAAATTCAATATCGAATATTATCTATTAAAAATATAAAACCAAAGTAACAGTGTAAACAGTTGTCGATACTTCAATTAACTGACAATAAAGGGCTATAGTTTACAAACAAAACTAATTCTTAATTTATAAAATACATTATTTTTATAACTTATCAGATATGATACTCTATAAGGCAACTTCTGACCTATGAGCTGACATCAGCGTCACTTTCCTTTCCATAGTGAGGGATGGTTGCCTGACAGAAAAAGGAGAATCGAATCAGTCATTGTTAAAAGGAGATATGTGCTGTGTGGTTTTAATATCACAAATCCACTTTAACAATGACTGATTGAATTGTTTTTTCCAAAAGCTTTGAGTCTGCAATAGAAGGGGGAAAAGTTACCACATTATTTCAATCGAACCATAAAGTAAATCAGTGGCTGACGGTGGTTGTCTCCACTGGGTGTTGCACTTAGGCCCGCCGCCAGCCACAAAGAGTAGGGGGTCAAGAAATAAATTAGTTAAGATCTTGGGCTTACGAAACATACATAAAATTAAATATATGTATTGGGGCAAGGAAAATTTACAGGGGCTCATCCCACCCCATAGCTGCTAGCCTGGACTTTCACTATGTGAAAGAGGATTGGGTAGCTAATCAGTCGCAATCAATCAACGTAGAGTGTAATTATGTAATATAGACACAAAAGAAGAAGTGACCAGATTTTCAAATAAATGGACGTTAAATAAATTAGTTACGATTTTGAGAAAACTTAGGAAAATGTCGTAGCTATAATATTGAGAACAGAATTTGATAGTTTGGCACAATTTTTCGTGATAGAAAGTTATGTCACTGTTATTGGTATTGGCTTTATTAGTCCCGAGTCGCCGAAAGTCTCTTGATGATGCATCCGCAGTTGTCAGTGTTGCGAACCATTTAAAAATCAATTACCAATTTTTAATTTGCTTCTGTACTGTTCATTTATTCACACCAAATTCGGCGTAAATTTTATTCGACACAATAGATAACTACCGTGGGTGTTCCAGTTTCTAAGCATACTGCTTGTCAGTATTGCCAACTTAATGTATACAACTGAATCCTTTTGTGTCTGAGATACTATCGAGAGATCGAAGCCTTCGCGATTGCTAGTAGAATTGCAGTACCAACTTGCTTTTACATAATTTTTATTTTTTATTTTAAGGCCTTTAGGCATATAAGGCTCAAGTCGAGGTTGAAGATCCATAGCCAGATTGGGTGAGGCCCAGGTTGAAGTTGAGTGAAATCGAGGATGAATCTCCAGCGTGAGGATTTGTGAGTACGAAGTTGAAGTTCCATCGTGATTTGAGGTTGAGGGAGGTCTAGGTTCAAATCCTATCACTCGAGATTGAAACTCTCTCATAAAGTTGTGGTTGGATGAGGCAGGGGGTGAAATTGAAATGCAACCAGCGTTTCCACCTAAATAATAGAGCATTGTACCACCACGATTACAAAATTATGCTATTTCACATAAAATTATTCGAAAAGTAGACTCCTATTCTCTCTTAATGTTATTTTATTTAAAATATTTTCTTGTCTTACCAAACAATGTTCAAGCGTGTGCGTGTGTGTTTGAATGAGCGAGAGCAGACACGAATTCAGAAGTTAGTTTTGGGGGGTCCACAGATATCCGTGGGGTCTGAGGTGTGTGGGCATGAAATGTATATTAAATATGTATATTGAAAGTTATACTAATTCTGCCTAAGACTGAATTTTGGTGCGGGGTCTAGGCCCCACAACCTCACGTCCCAAATACGTCCCCGACTGAGGTAAAGAGAGAAAACATTTCATTTCTTGAGCAAAAAGGAAGGATTATGCTGGATTTTGCCATTACCATAAAAACACTATGCTCAATACTAAACCAATTTAAAGTATGCTAAGTTTAGCATAATTAGGCCAGGAGTATAAATGTTTAGTGTGATATTGAGTGTGAGGTTGAAAATATTAAGTAAGACTGAGTAAGGATGAGAACAAACGGTAAATGGTGAGTGTGAAAAAAAAGACTAAAACATTGAAACCGAAACCAGTTAATTCGAAACCAAATTCAAATTTAAAAACAAAAAGAAATGATTCGGTTATCACCCCTGCTATTAACGACAAAGATAGTAACTACTCCTGAATGATTCATTGCACATCATAATTCTTATAGCATGACTCTTCTTGTTTCAATCTTATTCCATTCGATGCTATTCATCCCGGGTTCAATTTCCGGTGGGGACTCAAGTGGTTCGGGGCCCATGTTAAACGTAAGTCCCGTTCTTAGAAGCTTACCAACTCGTTTAGGACGTTAATAACAATTCAATCAATCGATGATATTCCGCGACCCGGTCAAAGGTTTTCGGCTTTGTTTCAATCTGTCTTATTCCTATCAGTTTTATTCCGACCTGTGCAATTCGTTTCGATGTTATTCATATTTACATTATTACCTTCAGTGTTATTCTCATCGATCCTATTCCTTTTGACTTTATTCCAATCGAAACACTTCATTTCGGGTTTATTCCATTTACACATATTCCGTTTCGTTTTGTCCCAATCAGTGCATTTCCATTCGGTGTTATTCCGATCTGCCTTACTCCCGCCGGTGATATTCTATCAGATACATTTCAAAGTTATTCCATTCAATAATATTTCAATTTCGGAATTATTTCATTTGTGTTTATTCTGGTGTCCCGCAATAATTAGTTTACATAATGATAGAAGCTAAAGGGTCTCTAAGCATCCTTCTAGTTTTCTAAGAAGGTAAACACTACAATAATTACATTGTAACCAAGGGCGTCGCCATGAATTTTCCCAAAGAGGGGGG
>JAGDQP010017799.1:0-12165 GCA_022664845.1 Lepisma saccharinum | reverse complement strand
TTTTTTTCACCTGAGCTCATTTACACTTATTCATTCTGGCTTACATATGTATATCTTTTCATAACTGCCATTCATTCCAATATGCATTTGTTCATATACCAATCTAAAAGAGATACAATTACATATATACTTGATTTATTTATGTAAAAATTTAATACAAGTAGGATGGACTGGTTTAACTAGATTCTTGTGTTATTGGTGTCGATAAGATTTGTTTAGTGATTAACGTAGTTTGATTGCCTGATACAGATTTATTGATAGTTTCCTTTAGTTGGATTCGCCAGGCTTTTATGTTTATAAATATAATTGAACTATGTTAATTAATATTCCTTTCTTTTTGTTTACCGTTGTTTAGGAGCATTAGGATATAATGCATGTAGTGGTCGCCTGTGATTGTAATTATTTAGGACTGGATACGAGCCTAGACCTGCGATGAGATCGTTATCCACTGTGTTCACATTCTTATAAATGGACATTGTTAAGTCTGTCATACGGTTGTACCGCGGACATTTTGCGAATAATTTTAAAACTTGGTTTTGAAATATCTTCTTTTTTTCGTGTGGGTATTCGCAGCGAAAGTCCACACAGGGGCGGCATACGTTATTAGAGGTCTTACAAGCATTCTGTATAGAGTGGTAAGTTTAGGCTGGGTGATTTTCTTCCTGGTCTGTCTCTGTCTAGTGTGTCAGCGTTAGTCTTGCGCGCTTTCTCTCGTGCACTTTCTCTTCACACTTAGCTTCGCACTTCACTTTTCTGCTACTTAACACAGTAGCCTACCACAGCAGTAATACACTCGTGGGCTTCCTTTACTTCACGGACTCCTCTAATGAGCGTTCACTAAACTAAAACCACGTTACTTCACAGTGCTACGGAAGCATTTCCTTACACGATTACTGGAAGCCCGTCTCCTCCCAGGAAAGACAGGGTCCGGACTTCCACACACTCCCGCAACCGATAATGGAATAGGTTAAGTAATGGAATAAAACGGAAGGGAGAAATAAAACAAAATAATTGTAAAGCAGGCCACTCTGACTTAGGTTCGTGAGGGTTTCGGCTGTTGCACCATGCGAATGCCTAATGGAATCATCTATATAGATCCTACCTGATTCCTTTCCTCGTTTGTGTGCTCGCCGAGGGACACCATCCATCAAGACGTGTCAAGCGTTGGGTAAATATTTATGAAAGAGCCCAGAAATGGTGATTAAAAACCAGAGGAAAATTTATAACCTCAGATAAACTATACTTATACTTTCTTCATCCTGTAGCACATAATTTAATCTGTTTGTGTATACTTTTCTTTTTATATTAAGTATGTTACAATCTATTTCTATGCTAAACACCCTTTTGAACTATTGTTACAGGTAACAGAACTGAAGAAAATAGGAAGCGGAAATGCTGATACAATTACAACAAATATTCTCAGAAGACTGTTCACTAATGTACTTGGAATGGAGTACAGCTGGCTGCGAAGCAAGGAAAAGAAGCCATTCGCAAATCTTGAAATAACCAGAGTTGTGTTTGGTAAACCAATAATTTTTTGTTGTTACCTTAATGAATACAAGCGTCATTTAGAAAGATGGCATTAAAAACCGATTGGATACTGATTGACTCTGTATGTTTACTCTCATACTTATGTGTTCGTCTAACGATATTGTGCTGTGTTCACAAACCACACAGACGAGGTGTTAGGGTCTATTATCGAAATTAACAGAGGGATCGGTTTGTGTTTCGTGAGTTTCGTTTATAGTGTGCTTATTTCAATAGAAATGAAACAATTATTTGTGATAACTATTGTGAAATATTATTTGTTTGGTAAGTCAGTATCTGCCTATGTGGATGCTAATTCGAAAGCGAATATAACCCCGGATCTCTGGTATACTATGCCAACAATTACATAGCTCAACACACTAGCCAAGCGGACTACCTTCACTCGTCTGGCTGTCTTTTTCTATCTGAGGCTTCATAGCAGCCACGCAGATGTACGAAATATTGTCACAGGGCAAAGTAATCTGTCTACCCCTTCCTCCACCTTCGCCTTCCAAGTTTAAATTCTAAAATTCATTATGGAAATGGTGTTCTCCAAATGCGAACAACCGACAGGACCCAGACAAAAAATTCACTTTGCTCCCTCGCCCAGATCTGGTGTAGCTACATAGAATGCTAACCACCTGGCCAAAACACCTAAATTTAGATCCCTATTTTTGCAGCACAATTTCACTCTGACTTTAATTTTTCCTTAAAAAATATGAATAAATTACACTTTCCTGCATTTCCGTTAGTGTTATTGTAATATGACTATGTCTTAGAGATAAAAATTAACTTTGATGTACCAAATTTATAGAACTTCCGATCGTTTTATAAATCACCGGGAGGTATATTACAATATCGCACAAAATAATAATAAGAGTTCGATAATGCTGCGCTTAGTAGTTTTTGTATGAAGTCCTTGTTTGAGTTAGAGTGACATGCTTCTTCGAATTTTAAATTCGAATTTTTTCTTTTACCTTTAGACAACTTTAGCCCAAGTCGGTATTCTTTTCCCAAGGTGTTGATCCACCATGAAAGTTGTTGATCTGTTCTCTGGCGTGAGCCAAAGTTACCTGAAGGTTGCAAATAAATTTAAATTAAATTTGAATGGTTCTGCTCTTCAAATTAAATTTGAATATTTACGATTTAATTATATTCAGGTCTTGTATCCATACGTAATTTTTAATAAAGAAACTGACAAGAATACCACACTACAGTTTATTGTAAAAAAAAAAAAAACAGCAAGCGCAACAGTTTCAACATCTTCTTCGGACGCAACACTTAAAGGAGTCTCAAGAAGTTGATAGAACATTGAAACTTGCGCTTGCTGTGTTTGTACATTAACGTGTAGTGTGGTAGCCTTGCCAGCCTTGTTTTATTAAGAATATTTACGATGAATACTGACTAAATTTTTATCTTGATCGAATGATAAAAAAAAAAGTTTTGTATACGTACATTGTTCATTTTTGAATTTTTACTTCTGTAAGTTTACACCTTAATATGTTCAAATACGTGATAGTATGTCATTTTAATTCCAATAATGAATTAAAAGGCAGAAGTAACGGATGTAACAGCTCCGTCTTTTTCTTAACGAAAATGGACATACCAGATTAATAAAGTCTGATGTAAGTATTGTAACTGTTTAATTATCCCTTGGCAGGATGGAGTAGAAAGCTCTCAGGATTATTATTAGAAATAAGTTAACGTGCAAGAGCCCCCCCCCCCCCCCCCCCACACACACCGCAGCTTATAAAGAGCTAACAATATTGTACAGACAAGTTCGACATTTTGTCACATTACGCTTAGTGCTTTCGTCTAATAATTTTAATAAAGGGTAATAGTAGAAAAAAATAAAAAAAATTCCTATACTATGATAGTTACCTACTAGTTGAACAAGTTTACTTAAGTAATTTAGCAATCAAAGCACATTTCCTATCACAGTTTCAAACAAAACAATGCACCGCGCCGAGTTACACGTCATGTTCCGTACACAGAATATAAATGGCTAGCGGGAAGCGAATGTGTTTTCCATATGAATCGACGTTGATCATTATTAATATCAATGGAGATTGTTCTTTTTTTTTTTTTAAAAAAAAAAATCAGTTTATTTATTATGAACAAAACTTTCGTAGAAAACACACTTATTATTTTGCAAAATACTATAATTTTAGAAATTAGTTATACCGATACCCCACATAGTTCAACGTAGGCTTAAGCGGGGCCGCACTCTCTCTTGACTTAGCGCTGTGGGGCAATTCAATATGGTTCCCATTAGCGGCCGACGTGCTACTATAGATCTCATATGAGGTCTATGACGCTACTAAAGCGCTTGGAAGTCGAAGGCCGGTTGTACTAGTGATTAGCGTGTAGGGTTGCTACGCAGGCGGTCCAGTGGCAATCCTTTACCAGTGAAATATTTTCGTTTTTTTGTAAAACCATGTTTACATTTAAAAAAATACTTTTCTCTACTTATAAAGACTTGCTTTACTTTCCATTGCTTTTGCTTTTATTTACATTTTACAAGTTATATTAGGTTAGGTTATGTTAGTAAAGTCTGGTTAGATTTTTTTCGTAGAGATACTATATAGGCATTTTAAAATTTTTCATAGTTCACTGACACAAGTTAGATAAACCTGGTTATATATTCTTTCCATGATGTTTAACGTAAAAAACAGTACCATAATCACTTATGACGTTCGGAATTTACTCCCCAGAGAACGTCGTGTTTAAATAAACTTAAAGGACGAGTTGCTGTTGCCGTCTATAAAGCTATTGCAATAGAGCTATGGTTCTCTATGATATTAAATATAGTTCTGACAGGAAAATGCTGGGAGTGGAATCGTCCACATTGCAGCGGAGAAACAGTGGCCTAGTAAGTTTTTGGTTGGCTTTATTCTGCAAATTTCCTGTTTCTCTCGGACCTGTAGGTTACACATTCACTTAGAGACTTCTGTGAAAGTCATAGGCATTGATTTATAAGTAACTAAACACTTGTTGTAAACATCTACTTCTTTATTTCAAATGGAGGCAATCAATTCATTTCGTCCGTTATTTTACGATTATATGGAATAACTTGTTTTCAGATTGACATTAGAAGTGATTGAAATTATAAGGCCATTAAATTATTTTATTAACTTTCTATGATGTGTGTGCCTTAGTAAATGGTGTCCTCTGTAAAGTGGTCAACCAGCAGAAATATCACCAGAAGGAGCGGAAATTTTGTCACCTTTCTGATTACAGCCGATATTTTAAATCCAATAATCTCTAACGCGCAGATGATGGGAGTGAGATCTGGAATCCGGGTTTCCACTTCGGACTTGCCAATCACTTTTTTCCCCATTTTTGTATTTGTTTTCTAAGTAACAAACATATTTTATTTCTCTAATAACCGTCTGCAAAGTTTGTCCATTCTTTACCGTTTAATTTCCAGTTCATGTCTTCTCTTCAGTTCATGCTAGAGCGCTAGTTAATTTGCTTGTGTAAACTGGTATGATGCTTTATTTGTTAAATATTGGCTTTTGTCTTGGAAAATGGGCCTATATCATGTCAATTAGTTGGTGGCATCCATTTATAAGTGAATCCGTTTAGGATTAAATGATCTTAGTTTCCACTTTTGAAGGAGGATGAGGAGATGTTTCTTTGTTTTCCAGTTCTAGTTTTGCATTACGTCTTTTTCTGCACAAGGAGAAGTTACCCTCTACTGGTTGTGCAACTTTTAAGAATATTCTATATCCCCTGTCGTTTATGTAACCACTTTATCAATGACGGGGCAGGTAATTTTATTTCCCAAAGTAGGCAACCTCTGGGTGAGTGGTAATAAATACTCGCTGCCTTGAAAGGAAGGAGTTTGATAATTTGTGGGGACAAAAATAGTCAGGAGTCCATGTTATACTGTAGATCCTTGTCCTTACGGCGTCAACATTCCATGGAAGGCAATGGGAAATCACCATTGGTACGTACACCTTGTCCAGGAGCCTACGGATCAGGAAATACTTTCAAACAGAACTCTTATTATCATCATCTTACTAACTAATGATTGATGGGAACCGACTACCATTCTGCTTTTACGATTGTAATAATACCTTGCAATATTTTGCATCGTTCAAAATGTCCCTATTTTCCTGTTCTGTTTCTCCTTCTAGCTTACATTTTAAAACATACGGTGAAAAAAATCTAATCTGCAAATTTTATTTTGTGCCTTTGCCATTGTTGGGATTCTTGGATTCGATATTCGGAGGGAAGCCGCCATCAGGCTTGTTACGTACTACATGCTCTGTAAATAAAGGCTGCAGATCACTGTTTGCAAGTACTTTCCATTGTTCAGTGACTAGAGCGTCCGGTTGTTCAGTAGAAACCCGAGTTCGAATCTTAGCAGGTGCAAGTTTCTTTTCTTTTAAAATAAACTTTAATATCCTCAAATGTATGTTTTCTTGCAATTTCCGTACATTAGATTAGAATAGTAACCATGTCTTTGGTCAGGTCAGGTTCGGTTATGTCCCTTTAAACATCCAGTTTGCAAATTCCGGCCGCCAGACGCTCGTGTGCCTTTCCTTTCTCGTCAACGAAACCAGATAAAGAGAACTTTACCGCAATCTTTGTTTAGTGACCTTTCTTTATGCAGAGAGAGTTGAATTTAATGCCAGCTAATAATAAAGAAGATACTATTTTTGTTAATTATTTATATCTGTCGTGAATGACTTATTTATCCTTGTAGGAAGTAAAATTCACAGCAGCACCATAGATAAACAAGCACATCGATATCGACAGTTATCAGTAAGGTGCGGTTTGTGATATCAATCGATGTTGTTATCCGTTATCGATAAATAGTGTGTTGAAGTTAAAAAAAAGAAGCCTGAAACAAACTTGTTGGAACGTTTTACTAACCAAATTGAATCTTGTTGTTATAACTAACCTAATTCAAGTTCGACAAGCAGTTATACGAGTAAGTTTGTCCAACTTGAATTAATTTAAATTTAGTTTCGTTGCGCTATTGCTGTAGTTTCAGTGCTTTAAGGTTATCTTCTACGTATCTTGAAAGTCCTATCTTCACCATGTTAAATAATTACTTCCTACATAACTCGGCTAGTTTTACATGTAGAGAGATGCAGCTTGTACCTGTTCATAGAGAAACTATTTGAGCATGCAATGAATCTATTTGCGTTTTTCAAAAATAACAATTTATGACTTAAATAATTAAATCTCTGTTAACTATTTTTCTTTTCATGAAGGAGAGCAAGTTAGGAGGGAAAGGATGGAAGAGAAAATATGAGAAAGACTCCAGTTGAAAAGAACAACGGGGGAGCAGGAAAGGGAGGAGGGCGTTTGACATCCTTGTATCGTTGAGAAAGATGGAATGAGATAAGAGCATTAGCGCTTTCGGGTACACAAGGGAGTCAATGAAGAAGGGACAGGAAGATATTACCGTATGTTTAGTTCTATTATGATAGACTGCCTGATTTTTCAAGCTCAAAACCTTAACATCTGACATAACGAGTGTCACCTCTCCTCACACAATACGTATAGGTAGTTGTATATGTTGGGGCTGGGGAGTAAATACTTCCTTATACTAATCTGTACATATATATATATATATATATGTAAACACGAATTGTTCATTTGCTACGCTCAAGTTTTATTTTAGTGTAATTAGCTATTGGTTTTAGTTAGGTGAAAGGGAGACTCTAACCTTGCTACTGTGTAATTCAAAACATAAATAAAGAAATACGTAAATTAGCAATGATAATTATAGGCGTACACACCATTACTTTTTATCTCACCGGGACAAAAGACGATACCGCCCGGTCCACCGGAACTTCTCAAAACCGGGACTGTCCCGGTGAAACCGGTATGTCTGGCAAACATATTTATGCAAAACTGGATTTTAGTTATAAGTGCAAATTCCGAACCAATTAATGAATACACAATTTTTTTTTTGGAAAATAAAAATTGAAGAGTTTCATGGGTTTTGTATATCGAAACCTTTTTCTTACACACTGAAAAAGAAATTATTTCTTCGGATATTTATAACTTTTCTTCTTTTTCATTGTGAGTGCTATAAGTGTCTTCAGCTTATATTCATATTAGCTTATTTTCCGCCCGTTATTGCGTAGTACTGAGGTTTTTCGCTCCCTTAATCCACCCATGTGGGCTGTCGAACGGTAAAATAACAAGTAACAATTTTTCAAGTGGACACTCAGATCTAGAAGAGATATACATATTTAAAATCATCATAAAAACTGTGCAAAATATTAGGTGCCATTGACCAGTGATTGAAAAAACTTGGTGGGAAAAGTTGTGAATAGCATTGTTTATCGTACACTATTTATGAATATCTGGCGCTAGTTTGCACTCGCTCAATGCCGCGCACTACGGTGACAGACAGTCAAATGACACTGATAGCTGCAAGTCGCTGTACTCATAATCAGCAGAGACCCACACTGGTACAAGAATCCAATGGCGAACGTTACTGCGGCGATGAACTTGCGAGTTCCATAAGCCATTGAGTTAGTTAGTTAAGTTAAATACTAAATTATTGATTCTTCTACACAGTCTCCTGTCTAATAGATACATCCAATCAGGTTAGATCGATCCTAAATATAATGAATTTACATTGACCGTTAGATAAAATATACGTAGCCAGACATGAATACTTGTAACCACGCAGTAAAAAATAGCTGTGTTAATAAATCAGAATGCGGTGTCTCAACGTGACTACCACTTTTTGTGTTAAATCAACACAACACACGGTGTTGATTTCGGCACTGGGGAAAAAGTTTCAGCTGCAGCAAGATTGGAACTTGGGTTGTTGAGTTCGAAGGCCATTATCTGGGTTAAAATCGCTAGAAAAAGCACTAGATTCAAACAATATAGAGGTTAAAAAATGTTGCTGAAACCCAAACACAAAGTTACTCTCCCGACTTATGCCATGATTTAATTACTTTTCCGTTTGTCAATTAGGGATCAGAATTCTCATTCATTGAGAATATGTTGGCTTTTGGACCGAAGATTTCGAAAGATACTTTATTCCTGATTTTGTGAGCAACCTGTTCATCTATTGATTTTATAATGATTCAATTCTTAGTAAAGATAATTTCATGGATGTCGGCGCGAGGAAGATATTTCTGAAGCTGATGTAAAACTAGCTTTGGTGTCCGGAATTTAGGATCAGCGTTTGTCAATAAGAAGCTGTAGATAGTAGGTGAAGCAGAGTTTGAATTTGAGTTTTTCCGTGATGAAGTAGTAGCCTGAACGTCCATGGAGATTGAGTCGTCAGAAGCATTGCCTGGAGGTGAGCGAGATCTTGATCGAGATTTCGAGCGTGGTTCTTTGGACTTTGGAGACATTGAAGTATCACTGCGTCGCTTTACAGATGTTGATGATAGGTCTTTTCCATGGATGGACCCCTTGTTCCCCTTGTTTTCCTTCGGGCCCAAAGAGGTCTTCCCGGAATTAGATAGTCTTTGCATCTATAGGGCCGAAGCCCAGAACGAAAGAAAACTCAGTCAAATTTCTGCAGTGAACGTCAAGTCCAACGTTGCCAACCTCGGAACGCAAGAAGACCGTACACCACTTGAAAATAGGCCGTATTTTTTTACCTCAGGGCCGTACATTTGAATCATACCTCAAGTTAGCATTTTACTACTACAATTTCCAAGTTATCGTTCTATATTTTAGGGAATATGAGAACAATTATATGGGAGAAAATGTTTAAAAGTAAGTAATTAGTGATTCAAGAAATTAAGCTAAAATTCTGAATGAATTCCCTGTTTTAGCTATAAAAGCAATTTGAATTTAAGGAAAAGTAAGTTGACTTTTCACTCACCATACTTAGTTGTCGAAAGTGAAGGGGTCGTCTTCGCCGTTATCACCATCTCCATCATCACCGCATAGATTGCTGCTTTGTTGTTGAGAAGGTTGCTTAGGAATCCCATAAAGACAACGCTTTGTCATTGATTTGAGCATGTCTTCAGTGGCAGTAAAATCTCGACATGTTGAGCCATTATTCTGGACGCACTGACTTGATAACACACATGCACTAATTGTTGATGTTAAAAGTCGATTTCTCTGTTTCACTTTTATCAAATTTATTTTACTAAACACTCGCTCACAATCTGCATTCGAATGTGGTAAACATAAGGCTGAGAGGGCAAACTGCGAAATATTTGCGAAGGGAAGTAGATCAGAATTCTTTTAATTTAAGCAAATGTCCCCAAAATTCATCAGCTTCAGAACAGTTTCTTATGTCTTGAGGTAAGTTTACAAGAGATAGCTGTCGCCATTCATCGTCAATTTTTTGTACAAGCTCACTGTTCGCACTATCTATTATTCTTGGTAATTGTACGATGAGAGGAACAAGTGATGGTGTTGTTGTTCTTTCATCGTTTGATAAGGCTTTCTTTGGTGAAAGCAGGGAGAGAAGTGGCAAAAGGGTGTCATCAAAATTATACCTTTTCTTAAATTCTTGGCAACCTATCTGCAGAAACTGTCTACAGCGGTGATAAAAGTCACGCAAGGTATCTGTTCATAAATTTCTGGCTTTTGCACTTCTTTTAGCACTTCAACCCCCAAATACATTTGTGCGTCTGGAATAAATGCATTGCTGTCGCATGGGTCTATTTCCGATAATTTAGTTTTCATCACATACGAGCGATTCATGTAACACAACAATAGATCTCTGTATGCCGTTTGCATTTTGTCATGTAAATCGGTTATTACAACTTTCTCGCTTTGGAAATGTTGGTTGATAGCGGTGAACTTGGGCAAAACCCATAATAAAAAGAAGAAAAATAATTTCAGAACTCGATCATTCAAAGAGTTGTAAATTCGTTCTGTCGTTATCAACCGTTCTTCGAGGTACCTGGACGTGAAGTACAATCTAAAGGACTCCCACTGTTCGACAATCCTACTTACAACAGCGAGTAATGACAGCCACCTTGTTTGAGATGGATGGAGCATTTTATGGACTGGTAAGTCAAGGAACATCTGAAATTCCTTTAACTCTGCCTGACGTTTTGCACTAGCTCCAAAATAATTATAAATACTGCGAGCTAACTCCTCACAACTTCCAGGGAGGTATTTGCAAGCCTCACTTGCACAGAGATGAAGTGAGTGACATACACACTTTAATACGATTATACCGGGACACCTCTCTTTAAAACAAGTCATTACCGATTTCCTCGAACCCATCATTACGTTCCACCCATCCGAAGCAAACCCAACACAGTTTTCCAAAGGAATGTCAAATTCTGATATAGAGTTAATAATACCCTCAAATAAATTTTCACTAGTTGCACCTTGATTCATTTTACCAGAGTTCGCTTCGTCATAAATATTGTTGAGGTTCCAAAATTTGCTTACAATTTTATTAGAGGCAGAATCGAAATAACGGACCACAACACACGAAGTTTTCACACTCGCGATATCCGTAGATTCGTCTGTTAGGACACTGAATTTTACAGACTTTAACGCGTGCGCTAATTCCGTTTTATGACACCTACCTATAGCATTTTTCACGATTGCTGTACACTTGGTGCGTTTCATTTGCATTTTCTCTGCAATTTTTGAATCAGGGAAAGACTGTTTTATCACGTCTTGCAAGTGGTCCATTGCTTTAAATGATATATTATGCTCTGCTAGGAAACCCGCGAACTTAATTTCTGCTACGTGGGCCAGTTTATCTACACTCGTGAGATGGTCCTCTTTTATTAAAAATGAACTTAAATTACGCTGACTAAAAAACGACACACTTTTCATGTTTTTATATGACTTTCACTTTTGTCGTGTCTTTTCACATTACTTAAATCCGATACAAAACTTACGTTACATACTTTACACTTAGCTTTTTCCTCAGTCACTGGATCACGACATAACCAATTCTTGTATTCTGGATTTTTTTCCCACGCTTCTCTGTATCGTTGTTTTCTTCTTTCAGTTTTAGTCTTACTCTTTCTTGGTGTAGATGGACCACATTCGTCCTCGGAGTCCATCCTTATTTACTTACAAAAGTCGTATAAACTAATAATATCACTAACCTTTATGAAAATTTTAACGAACTAAAAAAAACATAAAACGCAGAAAACTTTTACATTCACCCGACACTAATCACACTATGCAGAGCCTGATCGTCATCTGTTACAGATGTAAGCAAGTTACAGCTTACAGCGAGCGAGCGACATTGATCCAATTCAACTTCTCTTCACTGTCTTCAGAACCAACGGGACTTCCCCGAAAAGAAAGCCAAGCCAACGGAACATTCCCGAAGCGAAAGCCAACGGGAATTACCCGAAAAGCAATTCTCAATCTCATCGCTGTTGTAATAGGCCTACTCACCTGACTTCAATGCTTAACGCTGCTGATCGCTAGGTCACCAGATTACCCATTCAATTGAAGAAATATTTTTAGTTAACTATTCCTTTGTCTATATGATGTGATATTTAGTTTTTTAATTTTGCCCAGGGCCGTATAAAATGCGGTTGGCAACGCTGGTCAAGTCCAGGAAATGAAAAGCGAGATGATCAGTCTTTGTGCAATGACTGCTTTTCTCAATCTAAATTATCCCTCCAGCACTGAACAATGCCGTCAGTCCTATTGGGACCGTACACTTGCCTTTCTCGCTTGTGCGTATTGCAACACAAGGTC
>JAGDQP010017798.1:0-37794 GCA_022664845.1 Lepisma saccharinum | reverse complement strand
AACACTGCCAACTGTAACTCTCGCCAAATAGTTCCTTCCACCACCACATGCAGTGCGGCTTAAAACATCTACAAACCTAACTAAAAAACAGTACTCACTTTTAATGTTTCCCGCATTGCACTTTCACTCCCTTTTCATCACAAACAGAAGTAAATTGCCTCCATTCATCCTGGAAATTTCTTAAAATTGGTCCGGCGATATTAAACTCAACCCTTTACTTTATTTGGGGCGGTACTAGCGAGTTACACAGTTCTTCAATGTGATATAAAGAGATGATCGCGCCTCCTCACGATTTATCGCAGCGCTAAGGGAAGATTTCCTTGGTTGTCATTTGAATTAACATAAATACCTTAGCTATATGTAAGGAAAATTACTAATACCATAGACCTCATAATAGATAGATGTAGCACGCGTCCCCATTTCTGGCTGCGCAAAATCTAATGGGCTTTTGTACAGAAGCGCGTGATTTTGAATCCATCCGCTAGTTTTCTCTGGCATCGACCACATAATAGAATATGAGGTCGATGCCAGTGCCTTGTATAACGGTTAATCGTAGGGGAAATACTAATTCAATAGAGTAAAAATACGTAACAAATTAGAAATGCATGCCTTCAATCTGAGCTTGTGAGATTGTTCAAATAAAGAAATTTGGACAATTTCTTCAAACACAAATTAGGCTAATTCTGTAAAATTATGAATTATATTTTTATTTCAGTTTTCTCATACTTAGTAATTTCTTCATGCTCTAGGTGATATATTTACACTCTTCATAATGTCACAAACATGCAGTCTCCGTGAGCGGATACAAAAACACACGTGTTGCAATTGTTCCTAAATAGTTCAATATCAGTCGAATATGAATTTTTTTAATACTTCCACATTCAGTTGCACAATACATTTAAGTTGCAGATGGGCGTTGTCTCATTATGTCTTGAAGTTTTAAAATTTCCCAGCAAACTGCTATTACCATCATTTTTTTATCAAAATAGGAAAAACAAAATTTATGAGATTTAATAAATTGTTTTCGTTAAATCCCGATCTTCTTTTTTCACAACTCCTTCCAATACCATGTTAGGGGACCGAATCACGTGAACAAACTTTTTTTAAAAAAGATCTTAACGTACTCATCATTGACGTAGCTGGCAGCTACCAACAATGGAGAGCTTTCTCATATTGGTCATATTTAATTTCATTCGCTAATGCAGAAAAACAACTCCATATTCAGGCAACAGATTCCTTAATCGAAACTTGATTGTATATTTCAATCGTTTGATTTTAATGGTTAGCCTCTTCTTTCCTTATAGCCCAAAACGATAGTCGTGTGGTCTCAGCAGTGTTCGATTTGAAGCGGCGGATGGTTGTGATTTCCCCCTTTCTGCGAAAATATTCCCTGGCTCTGTTTCCCGAAAAAAAAAAATCCCTCGCTCAGGAGATTGTACAAATCGGGCACTGAGTCTGAAACATTAGACCAGCGTCATGAAGGTCGCGGTTTCGGGTTAATTTTAACAAGCATTGCACTCACATAATCATGTCAGACCGAAGTGAAAAGTTAGCATGCTACATGCAAAATAAAGTTCACCGCATATTCATCATCTTCTCTTATGACCTGAAATGTCATATTAGATCTTACATTGCTCTGTATCTTAGAATAGCACCAAACTTTCCCAGTTTGTGAAATTTCTATTTTTCATTGATATCTAATGTAAACATGTTTCATTCAAATATAATGTCTGTTACTTATTTCTTCTCTACGTAGGCTACAAAATAACTGCTTCAACCATAGAAGCAAAATGCTTTTATATTTGAAATTTTCTCCGATCTACCTTCGTTGACACTATCAGTAACAGGAATTACAATTTTTTCATTACTCTCTTGAAATCTTCTTTTTTTACCAACGCTATCGATATGATTGTCACATAAATCTGTTGTCTAAACGTTGGTGCGCTTGCTCAAGTTTTTGAATTTTTAATATTATTGCTTATCCTGAAGATTATTTACCACTTTCACCTAATTGTGAACCTACAACGCAGAATGTACAATACGGTCCTTTATCTATTTACAATAAACAAACAATTATATCGAGACGGACGTAACTCATAGTCCTTAAAATTATTATTTTTTTTTAACTAACAATTATATGCTTCTAAACATGTTTCTATTTCTTCCGAAAATACTCTCTTCCAAGTTCATATAGGTGGAGTCTGGGGGAATATATATCCCCCTTACCTACGCCACTGTGTTTGATTTAGGTGAAGTTAGATAGCTTTATGTTTTAACTTCTTGCCTACCGTTTAAATTATTAATAATTGTGTTGTTATTTGTTTACCGCTGTATCAGTGTAGCCCACAGTCACATGTGATAGAGACTGATTGTGTGCATGTCAGTTCATTTGTCGTTAATGAACATAGATGGCTCACGCGCTCGTTTACTACTCATGCTTACTTTTAGCACTATTAGTATATAAAATGATTAACGAAGTGTAATATCTAATTAGTATCAATGTTGTTATGGTTTTTGTAATTGAGTATGTGAAGTGAAATGCATATGCAACCATATGTACTACTGTCCATTTCATAAAGACTGGCCCCTGACTTTGCGGTTCTGTCAAGACGTAACTTCAAAACTTATATTGGATTGTCGTACCTCGTTGGAATTGCTAGAATGTTGTCTTTTTAATATTTGACAAATAAAATTTGACTTTGTAATGTGTGGTGAGAAAAATACACAAATTTGTGAAAAACTGCGAATTTTTTAGTATTTTTTTGGAAACTCCATGTTTATACAACTGTATCTCCGAAATGAGATCACGTGGAAAAATTTTATGTGGACGATATGTAGATGCACCTGTTGGCTGTAATTTGTGAGAATCTTAACTCTCTTCACTTAATACCTTTCTTGTAATTAAATAAAAGGTGTAACGCTGCGATCTCCTTTCTCGTGATAGATAGAGAAACATACAAAACACAGTTCGAAAATCTGAAACTCAAGTGTTAAATTTATTTAAAGCTTTTACCGAAGAGGGGTCTGGTGTTTATAGTATTGTGTTTAAAATAAATTGTGTTAGTCTAACATTGTTATGTACGGTATGCGGAAAGCCATGTTGCAACCCCAATCCTCCCTTTAAATGCCCTCCCTTAAAAAAACAGTATAAAATAACTGGAAGTGCGGCAGCGCTGTGAAGGTCGTCTCGTGTCGTGTTGCCGCGATAAAGACTACGGGCGCGGAGCACACTTTGCAAGAAAGAAACAAAATAATAGTAAGTTAAAGAGAGACTTTTAGTTATGCAAGGTTATAATTCTCTTAATACATCTTAGAAATAGGAATAACCATTAGGCATGGCAATTTTGCAGTGTAAAATTCCGGGATATTTATTAAAAAGCTCAAAATAAACATTTTAGAACGTTTTCGCACGAGAGTATCTTGGAAAACAGCTGGTATATCGACACAACAACTACTATTATTACTATAACTACTACTACCAGGGATGTATTTAGGGGTAAGTCCTGGGGTCTGGACCCCTTCCATATTCAGAGTTTTAGGTAGAACTAGTATAACTGTAGGTGTGTATTTAATATATATTTCATGCCCAGATACCACTTGGACCCCCTTATGTCCTTGAACTCCTAACAAAACGAACTTCTGAATACATGCCTGACTATTACGTTACTAAGACCAACATTTATTCAACTTTTATCAACATTCATAAGTGGAATTTTAGTAGCGATTTGTGTTTCAGCACACATTTTGTACTAATTTATGTTACAGCACTCACTTTGTACCAAGGTTCGTAGTACAGGTGGTAACGTCGATGACTTCGGAATGGCAATGAGCAGGTACGCGGGTTCGAACTTTGCACCACGTGACTACCTATGCCGATTGAGGTTTAAATTTCCTGTCACACCAGGTGAATGTCTGGAAGGTACGTCCAAACTAAGCCCCGACTGACTCCTCACATATTCTCCCCTTCCTTATCTCGACCTGAGCAAAAGTTGCCTAAAGACCACAAACAAATGGAAAAATAAAGCACTTTGTCCTTCAAAATAGTATTTCCTATTTTTATAAAGAAAATGTTTTCAACATAACAAACTACTCCATCACGAGAAACTACATAATAGACTTACATATTGACCTTATTAGGATGTTTACAACAAGAATGGAGCGATCATTATTTAAGGCCTTGCGAATGCTGTACAAAACGGCGTTCATCACGTTTTAGGCAAAATTTGACTTACGTGCAGGTAGAGGTATATCTGATATTAGGCGCTGTCTTCTCAAATCACAATCGAAACACACTTGTTCAAATCCCAGGCTGGATATCATGAATAAGTTACTCTCTGCCTCGCTAGAAGAATACCGAGATGGTACCAACAATACAGTCAGATCCGCCGTTTGTTTTTCACGTCTCTATTATAAGAGGTTAAATACATATCGGACAGAAGCCTGTGAATGTAGAATTTAACAGAGTGACACATCTACTTACCTCAATCACTTTCATCACTTGTTGACTCATCGCTGCTGTAGTTGCTGCTGCTATCTTCTTGAAGATTTATCAACAATGGCTCCGTCTGTACTTCAAGATAATGGGCTCTATCAGTATACACCTTTTCCAGCTTACGCACATGTTCCACTGCATTCTTCCACACAGTAGAGGGCGCACTTTGTACAGCTGCGGTGCACAATCGCAACACGTCAGCTACTTTAAAAGTTTTGTTTTTTGTGCGCTGCTTTATTTTTCACGTTTCCCCAAATAAGTTCAATTGCGTTAAATTCGCAATGTATAATGGGCAACCACAAGAGCTTGATTTCCTTGCCAGGTAAAGTACGTAATATACTGTCGAGAAGTAATTCCCTTGGTTTAAAATACGGCCTGGCATGTTCAATTAATCCTGCCTTTGTAAGATCATTATATGACGACGCATTTGGCGGAACAAGAATATCATTACTTTGAAGCCACTGAATGATGCTCGCCTTTTTCCAGCTCATGGATGGGTTTCTTGTCTCCGGATTTATCATTGTATGATATGGAGCTTGGTCAATGACAATGGCTGATTTTGTCGGAAGACTCGCAATTACTTTTCTGAACCATTCCTCATAATGTTTCGCGTTCATTTCCGAATGATAATCAGACCCCCCTTTCTGGCCAATAAAACATAATTCTACGCCTTCCAAAAACCCATTTTTGTTCCCAATGTGGCACATAATTACTCTTTTTCTCGCTCCGGATGGTGTTCGAAATCCACCTTTCCACCCATTAACTTGTTGTACAGTCCCCCTATGATAATCGAACGAATCACTGGACGTATTCGGCATCATTTGCTCTTGCCACCCATACTTTTTCGAATGGTTTGCCCCACACCATGACTCGTCTGTGTCCACCCATTACTACACAAAGACTTGATTTCCCGTAAGAAAGAATATCTTTGTCTTGCTATCCTACAGCTCTCCATTAGAACTGGTTTCTTGTTAAATTTCCTGTATTTAAACCCGATTTTCCTAATATCCCGCCAAAGAATTGTCTCACTTATATCTGGGAAATCCTTCACATCGACTTTTAATTTTTCCAAAAGACTCCTTATAGTAGGGAATTCCGAATCCGCGTAAAAATCGTGCACTTTTCGCCTAATCACTCCTTGCAAAAACTCATCCAATACATATTTTTCCGGCCTGCCAGAACTTTTCCTTCGGGAAGAAATTTCTCCACTTTCACGGTGTTCTTTTGTAACTCGTTTCACTGTTCGCTCACTAACACCAAGACACTCGGCCGTACGCTTTACTGGTTGATATATGCAATTACTTACACCCTGCTCTTTCTGTGCATCAAAATAAGCTCGAGCTTTGATAACCATAGACTTCTCAAAACTTCGCAGGTGATGCATGTTGAAACCGAAGATACGCAACTAAAACAAACTAATCACTAACTATATAGTAGTTAAATCAGCACTCAAATAAAAATACTTTTTCAGAAAACTCCTCTCTCGCACAGCATAGTAGCTATAGTGAATAGGGCTAAAAACGCTGGCAGTGAGGGCCAAATACGAGGGCGGTGATGTGGTAACGTTGTCACCCCCAATGACCTGCGATAGAGAAGAGTGAATAACAGCTAACTTTACAATGTCAAGTCAGTTATTGTTTAGCTGTAAAAACAAATAAAAACAAACTGGTTGTAGAAAACACTTCAGGATCTTTCTATTAGTTTTTTTTAGATTGATAATACACCGCGGCACTTCAGAGATAACATCATATCAGTTTTTACTTAATTACAAGAAAAGTATTAAGTGCAGAGAATTAAGATTCTCACATATTACAGCCAATAGATGCATCTACAAATCGTGCACAGGAATGTTTTCCACGTGATCTCATTTCGGAGATACAGTTGTGTAAACACGGAGTTTCCAAAAATATACTAAAAAACTCGCACTTTTTCACTAATTTGTGTGTTTTTCTCACCACATATTACAAAGTCAAATTTTATTTGTCAAGTATTAAAAAGGCAACATTCTAACAATTCCAACGAGGTACGACAATCCAATATAAGTTTTGACGTTACGTCATGAACCGCGAAGTCAGGGGCCAGTCTTTACGAAATGGACAGTAGTAACAATGTGTATACTTGCTACTGTTTCATGAACAATATTTAATACCCTGAACAGGTATGTAAACCTGGCCAGATGAACGTTAAATATACCTTCTATTCTTATGAAAGGTAGACTTTTTCTTATGATATATTTCTGCTCTGAACATTGAGTAAGATTCCTGGTGCAGTGAAAGTCCCGCTTGCGCTTCCTACATCAGTGCAATTTTCTCCCATGTTGTTTGGAACATACTATATGTATGTTCTACGGTTTGGGCCGTGGGTTTCCATAGCAGTGACATACCTTAACTGCGGCTTCCTGCTATAGTGCAATCCGGGACAAATGGGAACATCATAAGTATTTCCTATCACCGTTATCGTGCCAAAACTCAGTGGACTACATTCTTTCGCATCATAAAGAGACAACATTGCGTTACCTAGTAACCGAAGCTTACCTGTTACATAGAGATTATGATACTCAGTGTTGCCAACTGCGGTGTTAAAAGAACTGTGTTTTGTGCAAGTGGAAGTGGTATTACTAATCCTTTGTGTGAACTGTTAGTTAATGGCATATTGTTGTTGATACGGAAGAAGATTCAACATCATGTCTAGTTCATCAGTTAAGAAGAGGACGTCACTGTTAAGACAGGATACCGGGAATAGTATTCAAGAGAACAAGTACGCATGCTGTGAAGACCCTTCTAAGGGTGAAAGGAGCATCCAGTGTCTAGGATGTGATCGATGGTTTCATCAAATTTGTAGCGGGATCAGTTTAAACGCCTGGGAGCAACAAAGGGATTTAAACGATTCTGCTCCTGATCACCTGTGCTGGAAATGTATTATTTGTGCGAGCAAGGAAATAAAACCACTTGTATATAGTATGGAGCCTGCACTTACATCGACAGAACAGATGGTGGCTCTGTTATGAGGTCGTCCCAGAAGGAGTTTCAAGCAAAGATGGACTCATCCCAAGAGGAAATGAGGTCATCTCAAAATGAACTTCAAAGATGGACTCATCCCAAGAGGAAATTATGTCATCTCAAAAAGAACTTCAAACAAAGATTGACTCATCCCAGAAGGAACTTCAAGCGAAGATTGACATCCCACGAAGAAATGGAATCATCACAACAAGAAATGAAAGATCAGATGGCGTCGTCACAACGAGAAATTAAGTAGAAGAAGTAGACGAGTAGAAGCGCAAGTAGAAGAAGTCCGATGCAGTTGTACTGAGACATCCCGCTCGCTGATCCTAAAGGTCGATACAGCAGTGGAACAGGCTAAGGAAATTAATGAAAGCATCCTGAAGCAATCGGATGAAATGAGTATTCATTACGAAGATGTAAAAAGAAATCAGAAGGAATTACATGACCATCTAGAAGTCCTGGACCAAAAGGTGGCATCATCTGAAGGAAGGATGCTCGCTCATATCGAAGAAGCCATCGAGAAGACCATGAAAGACTTCGAAATTAAATCGATTGAAATTAAAGGCGAAATTATTGGCAGCGTCACGGCTATAGTAGAACTGGGATGATGAGACAAAACGAACGAATGAACCACGCAATAACTTGTTGTGCCAAAGCCAAAGCTACGAATGCTTGTGAGTTATTACAGAGTCAAATCAACTCAGTTAATCGCCGCCTGGAGGACCAAGAAAAACAGATAGGAGGAAAACAACAGCAAGTTGACTCATTCAAGTCAGAAGGTGCCGTGTTTGACCATCACCGTACTGGAATGGAGAAAGTTTCTTCTGGAGAAAATATATGTGAATCTCCTTGTTGTAATGAGAATGCGAAGCTGAAGGCCACAAACACGAGAAGTGTGAGGAGAAAGGTGTACAATTCCCCAAGCACGTCCGTTGAGAGTAATAAAGGTAAGTCTTGTACTATTCATACGGAACATCACAAAAAGAAGAAAGTTGACGTACTCATCTTCATCCAGCGACGAAAGCGGTTATTCTGAAGTAAGTCAAGGTCATGAAAGAGTGCATACTCAAGGCAGCGCCAATTGTAGATGTTGCCCAGCACGTTCGAAATGTGTAATCAAGAATGAAGTGATAAACTCAGGAGATTTACTAAGATGTAAGAACTCGCAGAGGAACCAGAGCCACAGGATCCAACTAGCGGAGCTAAAGTAATTCACCAAGTTTCCTGCGGATAAAGGAGAGTTATTAGCACGCTCTTTCATAATTCAATTTGAGAGAGAGGTCGCACTGCTTGGTATTCCACATCAACGCTACTTGAAGATACTACCATTTGTCCTGCAAACGTCGGCCTCGTCCTGGTTCAATTCCAGTCAGGTTCGTTTTAAAGATTATAGTGATTTCAAGAAAGCATTCTTGGACTACTATCAATAGGCTGACTTAACCTATTCTAAGTTGACCAGACTAAGGACGATACCATTCAATCCTTAAAACGATCACAGCGTGGAAGAATTTGTGACTTCCCGGTTTTGCCTTATTCAAGATCTTGATCCTGCGGCTAGTGAAAAGTATATCTGCAACAGTCTAATTTCATTGATACCGATGGCGTAACAAAGGCAACTTGTGTCATTACGTAACCTAAGCCTCACCGAAATGTTGGAGACACTCAGAAGGTTAGAACTGATCTTTGACACTTGACGCTCGAAAGACGTTCACCAAAGAAGGAGGAAGATAAAGTCATCCTGAATCTTCGAATCGTCTTCCAAGCATCAACGAAGTCAACGTTCGAAGAAGTACCCAAGATGCCGAGAACCAAGGTGATGCCAAAAATGGAAAGCATGGTAACAATTCCCAGCACAAACCATCGCACAGGAAGAATCAGCGTTATAGGGGAACGATCCCGAAAGATGATCCCCAACAACACGGTACTGATACTAGAAGTGACAAGGATCAAGGAAAGTCTGAAGCTGGTAATGTGAAAAAAGAAGACATAGAAGTCCACGACAATGATTCATTGTTATCCATGTGTAGAGATTAATTTCAACATCGTCTTTGAGGAACCGGTAGAAGATAGTTATTTCGATGAGTAATCATAGTAATCCTATCCTAACATGTCGCCCACGTAGCACCTTTCAGTAAACCAGCATGAAGACGCCAAGAAGACGATAAAGCTTAGATTGATATCGAGGAATATGGAGTTGTTGTTTATGATGCTGTTTCCACAGATGGGAAGTGCCTCAGAAATATAGGACGCACTGCGAGGTATACTTCATAGAAGTTTACGCATTTACCAGACCCCCATACTAGTTGTAACGATATCCTAGTACTCACAGTCGGTAACTAGCTCTTCTTGGAAAAGTGAGACTCACCTGCTCCTTGGCCCCAATGGAATCATAGAAGAAATCCATTGATGTTTTTCCCTCGTGAGAGGAATACACGTACGTATATCCTGGCAGTCATTTGTTGCGCATATCAAAGTGTGGATGTCAATTCAAGTCGTCTCTCGTCATTAGTTGTTCATTGCAATTAAGAACGTCTACATGGTGCAGGAGCATGGATAACTTGTTCGCATCCTAAACATAGGAGTTACATATGAGCTCTTACGGAAAGATTCTATCATTCCTATCGGATACCTTGGTTTCTCAAGTTCGGCGTTTAAGTAATATGGATATAAGTTCGTTGTCCGAGTGTGAAATGAATATAGATAGACTAATGATATATATATATATATATATATATATATATATATATATATATATGTGTGTGTGTGTGTGTGTGTGTGTGTGTGTGTGTGTGTGTGTGTGTGTGTGTTCAATAGAAGTGTAAAAACATTATATTCAAATTGAGGGAAGGAAGAGCAAATTTTTGTTGTTGTCCAGGGTCAAGCCTATTCGAGCGCCATATGTAACAGTGTAGCCCACAGTCACATGTGATAGAGACTGATTGTGTGCATGTCAGTTCATTTGTCGTTAAGGAACATAGATGGCTCACGCGCTCGTTTACTACTCATGCTTACTTTTAGCATTATTAAGGCCGTTTTAGGCGATAAAATTTCTCGTACGATAAATCTTAGCGAAAGGAGTTTGCCAGGGTAAAAAGAAAAAAGTTATCGATTTATACCATAGCATCTTGCCCTATTGTAGCATTCTTGCTTTCACACTCTGGCACTACTGTTAGTCATAAGATTCATCGTAGCATAAATGCTGTCGTCTAAAGCGGCCTTTAGTATATAAAATGATGAACGAAGTGTAATATCTAATTAGTATAAAAGTTGTTATGGTTTTTGTAATTGAGTATGTGAAGTGAAATGCATATGCAACCATATGTACTAGTAACAATGTATATACTTGCTTTGTTTCATGAACAATATTTAATAACCCGAACAGGTATGTAAACCTGGCCAGATGAACGTTAAATATACCTTCTATTCTTATTATATATTTCTGCTCTGAACATTGAGTAAGATTCCTGATGCAGTGAAAGCCCTGCTTGCGCTTCCAACATCAGTGTAATTTTCTCCCATGTTGTTTGGAACATACTATATGTATGTTCTACGGTTTGGGCCATGGGTTCCCATAGCAGTGACATTCCTTAACTACGGCTTCCTGCTATAGTGCAATCCGGGACAAATTGGGAACATCATAAGTATTTCCTATCGCCGTCATCGTGCCAAAACTCATTGGACTACATTCTTTTACATCGTCAAGAGTCATCATTGTGTTACCCATCAACCGAAGCTTACCTGTTACACCGCAAGGGGTGGGTCTTAGGGTCCGGACCCCCGCAAATTCAGAATTTTTGTGAAATTAGTACCATTTTTGGCAAAATTATATGCATTTTACATAAATTTCACATCCAAACATTTCTCGGACCCTCCAGGCAAAATCAACTTCTCGGTACGTGCCTGGTTTACCGACTTCTCTTTCAAAGTTAAAGTTAGTGGTTTTCAACAGTTGCATTTCTCTGTTCCAAGTACCGGTAATTTGACTCTATGGCATCACCTATCACGAATTGGAACATCGAATGGGAACTGTGAGCCGTGAACACGTTAATATGTTGTTTTTTTCATGGTTAGTTTTGGTAAAGTTAGGTTACTTTATGTAAGTCGTTAATAACGTAACGTGAATAAGTAACTAAGTGGAGATCCCAGACTACGTTATGTATAGCACATTAAAGTCAAGTACTCTGCTGTAAGAATATCACTGAAAAACATGACCAAACGGAATAAGAAAATAGAGGTCTGCACTTCGTGCTCCTTGTGCTTTTATCATCTTTATGTGATTTCATATGTTTAACATATTGTGGTTTCTGATTCAATACGCTACATTTACTGATATAAGATTAGGTTCGGTTACACTATGTGAAAAAATAAGACCACAATGACAGTAAAGCTATTACAACGGAGGTGCTCCGAAAATAGTGTAAGATAAGATAAAATTAATTGTATGGGCGGTAACAGCGAAAATAGTGTATAACAAAAATTCCATAGGTGAAGAATTTGTAAAAGAAACAATCTGTATTACATGATTTGTATTTCGGATAGTGGCTAAATTATATTTATTACAAAACTGAATGTAAACATTGTATATTAATGCGGGTTAAACAGAAAGGACTATTTTACTGTTTTCCTATGCATTTCCTGAATTTAACAAATCTGAGATATTCCACCTGCAAAAGCTAATGAATGTGTGTTATTGTTTGTTCGTCTATTATTGTATCTATGGCTCTGGCAAACAACTAACATTACGATGTGGAGGATATGAAAAAAATACTCAAGCTTTATGTTGAATTTGTAACTTATTTATGCCTCTAGTTCTGACAACACTAGTGGATTATCTGGGAGCTCTCGTTCCACAGAGCCCTCTTTAGTTTAGCGTCAGGAACTAACAGATATTTTAATGTCCCCGATCGGTCTATTTGATATTTTAGAACTACTTAAATTTAACTTAAAAATGGGTAAAAGTATGAAGTTTACTCATTTCAAAGCTCACAGTAACATGCGAGACTCCTGATATACTTGCTCGCCAGTCGCACAATCTTCCTCTCAAAACTTTCACTTCATTATACTATAGGACACTCCCACGAGTCCGTAAAAAAAAAAAAAATAGAGACCTGGACAAATAACCTCATTTTACAAATTGAACAATCTACTACTCATTATTCCCATTTAAAAAAAAATGACAAGAGACCATGGTAGAATAACTGTTTTCTCCCACGCAAATATATTATTGCAATTAATAGAGCACGAACTGAACACACTCGTCTTAATGGCCATCTATTAAGGCTTAGTCGAGCCATCTCTCCTCTTTGTGAATGTCGCACAGGTACACAAACTGTTAGACACCTACTTTCGGAATGTAAATTATAGAAGGCAAACCGTAAGCATTTATATGATGCCTTATATAAACCCAATATAGATAAACCAATTTCTGCAGCTAATCTTCTCTTTAATCCCACACGCAGAGTCGTTGTTCTGATTTTCAACTTTTTAAATCGTATCCACAAATTACCGTAACCTTACATCTTACTTTTTTATATCCAAAGTTCTTAACTTGTAATTTATTAGTTACTTGAACCGAAGTTTTTTTTTTATAATTAACTGTTTTTTCTCCTCCTCGTTCCTCAAATCCTAAACTAACATCTTTTTTCCTTAAAAGTTTTTTCTAACTTGAGTCAATTCCTGTACCTACTACCCAAATTATGATCTAAATTCCCTTCCTCACTCCTATCTTTCATTTGTTCCTTCTTGTTTGACATTATCTTTCTCCTCTCTTCCTTCCAATTGTTCACTCTCGAAGTTAACGAAGTCCAAAATATTGCAAGACTGTAAGGTTATTACTACGAACTAAATCCAATATTAACTGCTACAATCATTAGCTTCTCTCTGAATGGGCTCTTCAATAGTGAGTTCTGAGAAGTGACTCAAGTTCAAGTTCCGATCAGTCTAGTATCGTATAGTGGAGGTCGATGACTACCACATACAGCCTGCGCTACCTATATAGGGTTGATAGACATAGACATTATATTATATTAGATGGTTTTCCACAGAGGTTTTGAATATTGTTTATAAAGTCTTTTCCACTGGAGTAACTGTTTAGTGTCGAAAGATAGACGCCAGAGCAAATATTCATACTCGTTTGTCCACTTCCAGCCTACTCCAATATGGACCAAACTGCGTTTCAACTCAGTTTTATACGCTTCTTATCGTTGTGTGACCCGTTTTTTGATTCAAGTCTTAATTCCTTAGTTATTCGTATAAGAGTATACCGTACTCTGCATATTATAGAAAATATTGCAAATAATATTTACCTTTTTCTGCAAGAATTACAACATAAAAACCTGGCCACACAACAATATCAAGATATAAAACTGAGTTAGAATCAAAATTTTGGTCCATATTGGTTTAGACTGAAAGTGGACAAACGAGATTAAATGTCCTCTCCGCTCCCTGGCTTCATGTATTTATGTAAATTTCAATGACAGCAGTCAGTCCAGTATCGCTTTTAGATAAAGGTCATTGGTCTTTTCTATATGATTTCTCATAGAGTTTTTATCTGCTTTAGGTGATTTCTTGATATTTTAAAAAGCATAGAGTTAGGAAGAAAATAGAGAACATACATAACGTCACATGAAGCCAAATTACAGTTCATCGGCAACCATCTTGTGTGACCCCATTAGAGTCCCTCTATACCGAGTACTGTGAGGATTTCCTATTTCGATAGGAGGATGAGTGCACCTCAGAGAGGCAATACTCAGAAAAGAGAGTCTCTAAATATGGGGTCAGTTAATATGGCCGAAATGCCTCGTCCCTTCCGTCTCTTGGCTTCATTTCCCTCTCCAACAAAACAGCCTAATGTTCCCTCTATTTATATTCCTAACTCTATGTTAAAAAGTCTTTAGTTCTTATCATATGGTTTGCAATTATAATTTAGATCAACATATTTGAATAAGACAGATAGATATTCTGCACAGCGAAAAAAATTTATATACACAGAGATATCACTAAATTCCGAAAGAGTTAGTTTATATAAATAACTGGGGAGGTCATGTATGTTCTGGCATCTCGCAGGATGCGAGTGACGTTACATATTTGCCCCTGCTGGAGAAAGAAATTTGGAAATTAAGAGGTTTTTCTAATATTTGTTTGTTTTAATTTTTCAAGAAGGTGTTTTGTATTTCTATTTACATTCATTTTTCATGTTCGTAATTCTTTTTGTGTTTTGTTATTCAAATTAGTTCAGTTCTTTATAACTTCACTTCTGGGGAATCGATGTTGTACTTAAATGTTCACTTATAAGGGGAAATTTTCTGGGGAATCACTATATCGCTTTGAGGGAATCACTTAATATTTTCACTAAAAAAACGATAATATAAAATAATATCCACTGATAAAATGTCGATTTATATATTTACATATTTTTCACTATCGCTGCACTAAGTGAATTCACTTTAGGGAATCACTAATAGCATCTTGCAGTTCATGAGGGTTCTGGACACGGTTGTTAAAGATGTCTTCTGGGATTGATTACATTCTGCTGCTTCCACTGGATCACTGCTGCTCCATCTGGATCACATGTTGACTGCTACGGGAACATAACTGCTGCTCCCTCTGGATCGAATATCTGTTAGATAAGATAAAATTAATTATATGGGCGGTAACAGAATATCTGTTAGAGATGATTCTGCTACGGGAGTACAACTGCTACTCATACGGTATTATATAATTACTTTTACAGAAGTGCGGCTGCTGCTTCTGTTGGATCCCATAACTGCGGCTGCTGGTAGATGCACGGCTGCTACTTTTATTGGATCCTATAGCTTCTGTTCCTCATTATAATGGCTGTGGATGCACAACTGCTACTTCCACCCAATGGTATAATTTTTACTAAATCAGTTGCTACATGTTCTTTCCTTTGGGTTTGATTTTTGCTGCGTTACTAGAGTAAATGTATTTGGTTTTAGTCATGTCATCATTGGCTCAATGGAATGGCTAAGCTTCTAGTTAACCACCCTGGGTATAGTAGAGAATGTTCTAACCATAGGCATAGTACAGAATGCTCTGACCATGGGGTCAATTATAGTTTCTCTCTTGGCAAAATCTGAAAGGTGGTGTTAACTGCCGTTAAAGTGCAAATGCTATTTTCTACTGAATCAGGTAATGGCTGCTAGGATTATATAATTACTGCTAACTTCTACATTAAAATATTAGTATTTCTCTCACTAGAAATTTCGCTTTTCTCTTCTTCCTTTTAGGTCAGATCACCACTAACTTAGTGACATGGCCTACTTCTAAAACAACAACCTTTGGCATAATAGATAGAGGTTGGACCATTAGCTCGATCAAAGCTTCCCTCTTGGCATTATTTAAGATGGTGTTTTTAAATTTCCGTGCACGCATTGCTCTCACAGGGACTGTTTAGAGTAAGTTCACGTTAAGATATTTCACGAACTTGCACTTTTCACATCATGCGGTAACGACGAAATAAGTATTAATTTCAGCCCATCGTTAGTCCTTACTAGTGAAGAACGTCAGCTGCCGTAGCTCAGTGGTAGAGCTTTGGCATAGTCGGGAGGTCATGGGTTCAAACCCAGCGGCCGATCATCCTGTCTGCGGTTTTTGCAGGGTTTTCCCTCAGTCACACCTGGCAAATGCTGGGATGGTACCTTCAATTTAGGCTGACACCTTCCCCCATTCTTTCCCCTCCCCTATCGCGGCTTCAGCTTTACATGCCAAAAGGTCATAAATAATATTAATTCGTTCATTACGTGCTGCAAACAAAACGCCGTTGGGTGCACAAAATCACATTTACCCCGCATCAAGCAGTAACGAGAAAGCTAGTGCCACTGTTTAGCCCATCGTCTGTGCTTGTTAGTGCACCACTTCCCAAAATTAAAGTTTCATTAAAATTGACGCTAGAGCCAAAATATATTGGGTGCAACTTTACGTTAAAGTTAATTCACAGGTTTGTTCATAGAGGCAACAACTACGAAATTAGTGCATCGTTAATCTTTCTAGTACAAAAATATATTGGTGTTCCAAGTTCACGTTAGCTCGTGACCACAAGTACTACCTATAAAATTAATGCAATGGTTAGAGCATCGTTAGCGCTTCTTAGTGTACCTTTTCCCAACATTAGTGCCTTATTGTAGTAAATGCTAAAGCCAAAATAATGTTCTAGGTACAAGTTTACATTAAAGGTAATTCACGAATTTGTATTTTTTAAATTGAAGCACTAATGACCAAATTAGTGCCAATGGTTAATGCTTCCTAGTGCATAACTGCTAATGTTAGTCTCCATTAGTGTGTAGGCGGTAGAAGTAATAATCATTGAAAATAAAAATATGAAAATTTACAGAAAACCATATGTTCCCAAAGTATTTTTTGTTTTCACACAGTTAATAATTTATATATATTAAGTTGATACCAAAGCTTTACTAGTACTTGTTTGCCTCCGTAACTCAGTTGCTAAAGCATGTTCTTGACATTGGGAATATCGTAGGTTCGCCTCCGGTGCGGCCCATCTTTTTTTTTCTACCTGTTTTCCGTAACTACACGAGACAATTACTGAGCAGTTACCTTGAATAAGACCAGCGCCGATTCTTGTACAAATGATCGTTTCTGTTGATAATGTGCTTCGTAAATGGTCCTGAACAGGACCATTGAATGAATAAATCAATAAATATGTTCCACATCAATATCTGGAAATATACCAGAGAAAAATGCATACTGTAGATTTAATACGCATCCAATGGGGTTGTTCACTGCCAAACTTTTCCGAGATGGCAGCAACAGCACCCGCACCCTTCGCTTTCCGCTTCTATTTTGTTCTTCCATAAGAGTAGCATTACAGGAACGAAGGTTTATTTACAATTTTCCTTTAAATATTATTTTATTGTATTGACGTTTAAGCATCATGTCCGAATCGTGAAGGGAAACATTTCAAGAATCCTTTCCAGCCAAAAATGGTTTCTGAATACTCAACTTGGACTTTAAAATCTTTTAAATAAAAATTGAGCAGACGAGGTACTTTGGTTGTGATGTAGCTTTGAGTCGAGATTACGAGGGCAGTGGTGGTCACTCAGAAACAACGTTAACTGTGATTACGAAAGCTCGTTTTTCTCCGTACACAAATTGTGTATTGCCGGTACTGTTCTCTATTCCATCTTTTTAGTATATAGAACAAGGGTCATACACAGCTACATGCGCTCAATGGTTACCTAACACACTAGGAGTTGGGGCTATGATAATGCGATATTATCCAGCAATTCATATATGAATTTTAACACGTTTATATGAACAGGAGCGATGGCGAACAGGGTTATCTCCCACGATTTTATTTATGAGATGCAAGTAGACTTGGAAAAATTTATATCAATTTTCAACCGTAAACATATTTAATTGGTAGGTGTCCTTTAGAATTAGTGGGTATATTTATAAGGGGGATATAGCAGAATCCTGATAGCGAAGTTTCAGCTTTGATATACTTATATCGCCGTCCACCCGCCCGCCGCCTTGTGTTTTACAAAAGTTTATACAAGGTAACCAAAAAATATTTGCCATTCTTGAGCAGTGATAAACAAAGAGCAATACAGTGGACGGTACACACCTTTAGGTTTCGAAATAACCTCCATAAGCATCGAAAATCTTTTGCCAACGTTCGTGCAGCTGAACATTAGTCTGGTGATAGTAGTCGGCGGTCTTCGAGGCAAAGAAGCCCTTGAGTGCATTCCGCAGGTCTCCCTCATTGGCAAATGAACTTTCACGGTTGTCGAGGCTATGAAACAGGTGTTGATCTGTTGGCACAAGGTCCGGTGAATATGGTGTATGTCACAGTGTCTCTCAGCCAAGTTGCTGAAGGGTATCGTGGGTCCTCTTTGCCACATGTGGCTTGAATTTATCGGGGAGGAACAGCACACCCTGGCGATTCACCAATGCCGGCTCCTTCTGCCGCAATGCACGGTGCACCGTTTGCAACTGCTGTGAGTAGAGGTCAGCAGTGATGGTCTGACTAGGTGGAAGGAACTCGTAGTGCACCACTTGGCGAGAAGTCCACCATACAGAGAGCATACCTTTCGTGGGTGCAGAGGTGGCCTTGAGGCGTGAGGAACATGGTCACGTGTCGACAACCAATGTCTGGTACGCTTGGGAATGTCACAGAGGACCCACTTTTCATCACCAGTGAGCAAGCGATCAAATATGCGTGTTTAGCTGCCAAGTGGGCAAGGACAAACAGGTTGCCACTCGTTCCTTTTTCGCTGCCTACAATGAGTGGGGTACCCATTTGCTTAACCTGTATGACTTCCCTATCTCCTGTAGGTTCAGTCTGAATATTTCATCGGAAACATGAAACATTTCTGCAAGTTCAACACACGTTAGACCACTGTCCTCGATGCCTGCTTTCAGGGCCTCGTCATCCAACACATGTGGTCGTCCACTGCGAGGTTCGTCAGCAAGGCTCTTATCTCTCGAACCGAATTTCTGGAACCAATGACTGGCGGTGCGTTAGTTCACGGAATTCTCACCAAATGCCTGGCATATGCAGCGACTTGATTCGGCAGCTGACAGACCCACTTTAAAGTCATACAACAAACACACGCGAACAATCTGCTTCGATGCCCCCCATTTCTCTTTTACACTGGACGAGCTGTGACTGCTGTGTGTGAGCACCGGGCCTGTATTACTGAAGGTCATTGGTTAGACTAACTCCCGATCGCTTGGCAGGCACGTGCGTCATTTCGATTTCTCTCTGTGAGCGCAAGATTAATGGGACGTCAAAAACGGCAAAAGATTTTTTGGTTACCTTGTATTATAAACGATATATTATAAGACACTATTAAATGAGGAAATTTACTTACAATACAAACTCATAATTTTCTCCGCGTGACTTAAAGACCCATTAGCGATTTTGTTTATCTGTTAGTGCTTTAGGCAAATATACAGTACTTGGACACGCCCTTATACATTATGTGCAGAGTCATTGCAAACTCGGGACGGGCGTAAGCCATAGTGCTGTTAAAGCCCATACATTTCATTTTATCTTATCAATGCAAACATTACCGAGAGTGTATGTTATGTGCACTGATTCTGTCAACCCTCATACAGGAATAGAGAATAGTGCCGGTAATACACAATTTGTGTACGGAGAAAAAAACGAGCTTTCGTAGTCACAGTTACGTTGTTTCTGGGTGACCACAATTGCCCTCGTAATTTCGGCTCAACATTTCAATCAAAGTGACATTACAACCAGAGCACCCCGTCTGCTCATTTTTTAAAAGAGATTTTTGAATCCAAGTTGAGTATTCATAAACCATTCTTGGCTGGAAAGGGTTCTTGAAATGTTTCTCTTCAAGATTCGAACGTGATAATTAACCGTCAATACAATAAAAGAATATTTAAAGGAAAATTGTAAATAAAACTTCGTTCCTGCAAAGCTATTCTTATGGAAGAACAAAATAGAAGCGGAAAGCGAAGGGTGCGATTACTGGTGTTGCAACCTACAATTAACTTTCACTAAACAACCTCATTGTAAAACTTTATTCCTGCCTTTGCGAGAAATGCTGACAAGGTAAGGTCACGATATATTGTCGCTGAAATCCGAATCGAGCATAGTGTATCTGATAGAGGATGGTGAACAAAATTTAACCTGCGATGGACAAGGGGGGTGACGTACCTCGAAGTTCACAGAAGTAAAATAAAGGATTTATCTTCGGTGATTCAGAATAAAGGGCGTTACTTTCGGGAAGTGACTCTTGACATCGAAATAAGTAAAACAAAGAACTATAAGCATGGGCGAAATTACAATTCGGTTTTGAGATACGATGTATCCAACTTTTGCCCAAGGTCGACCCCTAGAAATTGGAAGAAATGAATAATTCTCAGTAAGTCAGAAACGACTCATTGAATGAAAATCCCGTTAGCGGAATTTTCTTCTAGCAATATCAGGAGTGAAAACACGATGCTACCGGTTTCTCAGTGTTGCCAACCAGGTATAACATTTGAATTTTTCAAATGGTACTACTTCGTGTTATTGGATATTTTATATCTTCTGGTGATGATTAAGAGCACAGAGCACAGTGTTACAAACTGTGGATGAAACTGAAAGGTTTTCGTAATTTTATATATATTATGCGTTAGTCCGTCCGAAATCGTCTAACTTGGTTGCTCGTCCTCTTTCAAAACTTACAATCCTTATATAAGAATAGCTTAAAACGGTTATTCTTTTATATCTATCCCCATCGATTAATTAGTGGCCACCGTTTTTGCAGTCGTTTAGAAAAAATGTACTGTGTACTGGTTTATCATAGAACATTCACACAAAAACTATCTCTTCCTTTAAAGTCTGCGCGATAATTTTAGACCTCTGCGTGAAAAAGCTCAAACGTAACGGAAGTGGTCTAAATGGTATTTAATATGATTGTCAAAACAGAATAAATTCATGTTTTAATGGTGTTTTTGGCATGGAAGGGATTGAATGTCAACGTTGATTTTTGTATACAATTGCACACCAAATTATATTGTATATATACAAAACACGAAGGCTGATATGTGGTTCCTTAACTTTTTATGTATTTTTGAAAATCCAAGACAGTATTTTATGCATATTGGAGGCCCGATATTTCTGATGTGATAAAATATATTTTTACATGATATACAGTTATATAAAAACAATATATGGTAGAAATTTCAATTTTGATATTTGAGTTTGAACGGATTATTGATTTTCAAATTTGGGATAAATAATACTCGTGCGCGCTTTAGCAAATATATTATCAAGGTACACACGAATAGTATTAATCCCCACTTTACAAATTTGTAACTCCATTGTTATTCAAAGATTAAAGTTGAAAATTTAACAATATGTAATTTAATAACTTTTTTGTGTGTTTTGTCCCACCAGAGACATTGGGCCTACAACATGCATAAAATACGAACTTTTGGATTTTCAAAAATTCATAAAAAATTTAAGAAGCCACATATCACCCTTCATATTTTGTAAACATTCAATATAGTTTGATTTGCAATAGTGTATAAAAGATAAACGGTGACATTAAATTCCTTCCCTGCAGAAAAGAAAACAACTTAAAACAGGAATTGATTCTGTTTTGACAATCATATTTGGATACCAATTTGACAAGTTCATTTATGTTTTAGGTTTTTCATGTAGAGGATTAAAATTATCAAGCAGACTTGAAAGGAATAAATGATTTTGTTTGAATGTTCTATGATAAACCAGTACGGAGATAGTATATTTTTTGTAAACAAATGCAAAAACGGGGGTCATTAATTAATCGATGGGGATAAAAATAAAAGATAACCTGTTTTGAACTATTCCTATATAAGGAATATAAGTAAGCTTATTATTGTTATTCAAATAGGTCGAGCAGCCCAGCAAGACGATATCCGATGGACTGTTTGTATAAGTTTGCGAGAATCTTTGTCTCATTCATAATTTGGAACACTCTTTTGTGTGTTTTAAGTATGTTCTTTAACATTACTAGAAGACGTAAAATATCCAATAACATGACGTAATCCCATTTGAAAAATTTTAACGTTATACCTGGTTGGCAACACTGAGAAGCCGGTGGTATCGTGTTTTCACTCCTGATGTCCATCATATTGCTAGAAAGGATTTTCCGCAACGGAATTTTCATTCAATGAGTCGTTTCTGACTTACAGAAAATTATTCATTTTTTCTCATTGCTAGGCATTCACTTTGGGTTCAAAATTGGAAACACTGTATCTCCAAAACGAAGCGGAATTTCACCCATGTTCACAGAAATTTTTATACCTCTTTCGATGGCAGGAATCATATCCTGGAAGTAACGTCCTTTATTCTGAATCACCGTAGATACATCCTTTATTTTACTTCTGTGAACTTAGAGGTTTTGTCCCTCAGCTTCCCTCCCCCTCGTTTATCGCAGTTAAATTTGTTCTCCATATCTCACCATCCTCTATCAGGTGCACTATGTTTGATTCGGATTTCAATGACAACACATCGTGGCCCTCCCCTGTGAGTTCTGTTCTGAAATGAGACCTTAAAACCCTGTTATCTAAAATAATCATCATCTTCTTTCAGTTACATCCCATATCTGAAAGTTTTGAAATGCGTCGAGTTTATAACAGTTCCTTCCTTCGTTGGCGTAATGGACAAATTGTGACACTTCATGTACCTAACACGAAGTCAGAATAGGTTATATACGGTCACAGGGTACGATCCGTGTTCAAGGGCGAAGTTAACGGTCTAGGCTCCCGAAGTGACAACGATCTCTGTAAGTAATAGTTTCAATCCGATCCCTAAGGATACGCCAAATAATAAAACAATAGGAAGATAATACCGGAGAATCGACAGAACTACAATAAATGATGTTAGAGAATACTGAAACCTACATAATAATCGTGACATGTCAATGACGTAATACCGAACAATCTTCAGCAACACAGTAAAAAACGAACGCGTAAGTTGATTGAAACAAGTGGGTGTGTAATATTCCCGAAATCTGACGACTTGATGAAGCTCGTTCGGATCAACAGCGATATTATACTGACTAACAAGATGATGTCGAAATAAATAATCAACGAATAAAGAGAAACGAACTTCCGTTACGAAAATCACGATTTCCGTGAATAAAATGATGGATTAGTAACATGAAAATCTTACACTCAAATTTGTATAATGAGAATAATCACTTTTCATTTCTTACCTTTATGTTATCTTAGTATTCCTATACAGCTATCCAAGACTTTTCCAGTTTTTCTAATTACCAGGTAAAAGAAGTAATGCTCTCTGGATATTTCTCTTAATCTCAATCCTTACAATGCCTAAGAATTGGTAACTGATAGTAATAACAAGAGCTTATTTCATACGTGATATAGCTATTGAGTTATGTTCATAAAAAATTAAAACGTTAGTTAAATTTTCTTTTATTCAGATAAGCTCAATGAAGACATACATAAGTTCGGAACATTTACTTTATAAAATGTCTTGATTCTTTCAAGCAAAGTATATTCACAATTCCCTTTTCTAGAAAAATAACGACACTTGTGTGATCATAAAATGTGATAAGTAAATTAATAAAATGAATAATCTCTCTTTTTATAGATGTACGCGATTAATTCACAGTTCCATTACACATTTGCATCAATACAAACCACCATCTCAAGGATAATCACAAAAAAATATTTCCATGGATGAGCTCACCTTACACTGATTGTTCAATACTCTAGTCGTATATGCAAGAAAATATTTTCTTCAATTATTAATAATTACGTAACTTGCAAGCCCAATCAGATATTACACACAAAGCGAGATCTCTAACCCCTATCCACTCTCCTCTAAACGACCTATTTAAGACTTTAAGAAGAATTCCAGTAAAGAAAGTTTTTTTTTTAATATGATATCAGGACACCTGGTGGAGGTAATAATGACAAATCAACGAACCTCGTTACAGACGACGTAATCACGAAATCTACCAGCCTGCCGCCAGGAGAAACTATAAAAAGACCTTCCCGGACTGGAAATGGAATTACGAAATCAAACCTCCTCAAGACAAGAACTTTGGACCTGATATTCCCTGCAACTTATAAATAACTAGAAACATCAACACACAATATGGTATGCTAATTTAGTATGCAGAGTTACGCTTATATAACTAATGTTTTTATAAGACATCATAAAATATTGTTCACTATTTCACGAGATTATTTATATATGACACCACAAATACAATGTTTTACTTCCTGAGAACCTTAATTACACCAACAGAACAAAATAATTTGGTGTTAATAGACATACGTAACCATCAGTAAAGAGTAACAGTTCTATTCCATATGTTTGGACAATCTTCCATTATCTTAAAACATTGACAGTATTTATACTAAGACAAGACACTGTGATTGACACTTAATGTACTGTGATGTCCGCCTTCACACCCACGTGTATACTTCCTTCATGACTAATGATATCCTAAAACGTACATTTATTCTATTCACAATGGGATTGGACCTAATCGAAGTTCTCGTGCAATAAAATTTGGATACTCTCCGGAGCACCTTTGATATCTGAAACCGAAGTTTGTGTTCCGTTAAAGTATTAAAAGATATAAGTTCAAAGTATGACGAATAATGTTTACTGTGCTCAAATAGTCTTTTGCACTAAAATACAGCTAAATTGCAACTTGCAAACCATTGATTAGCGGTTAATATTTATAACAAAATGTAGACGAAGCTATGGCATACACTGGCTCACTTGGAAGCTAACTGGTCATTAGTGAAGCCTATGCCTATCTTTATTTTCGAAACAATAAGAAGTGCACTGCTAATGTCACTCATAAATCGCAAAGCCAATGTTCACTTCAATAAGCATCATATTTTACGGTATCTACCTGACAAAACCATAACAGTGTAAGCAGAGTATACATTATCGTGAATCATATAGTCAGTATAACATAATAAAAATTGTTACCACGCTTGCCCTGCACTTCTTGCGCACATTTGTCAACTGTTACTTCCTCTTCCAAAAAGTACGACCTTTATTCCATGGTGTAATAAAGTCAAACGAGAAATTCAACACCTCGACTTACAGCAACAGGGAGCCATCCAACGAAATATGTTTCTCCATAAAAACGTGCTCTACACAACTTCCTTGTTCAGGAACGGGGAACCGCTACCATACTCGGTATCTCACCTCTCGCTTATCGGACGATGTGGTATTTATGTTCACTAACTCTATTCACCGTGTGGAACTGAATTACAAACACAGTTAATGTCACTGCAGCGTGGAATATAAATGTAACAATTTCCAATTGCGTATTTACATTTTTTGTGCAAATGGCTGCTGAAACTTCAGGTGATTCTGATTTCACGAACACACCATTCGAGATATTCGATATATTCAATGTACTCGATGTGTACGATATCGGTGCACCGCTTCAGTACACACAACGCGTCGTTGCCGTTTGGTTAATACTCGTTTGGGTAACTGAACATGACAACACTGAAATCACTAACATATATGTGTTAAATAAACTTTTAAAATTTTGCCCATTTATTGATTTTATAATGTAAATATTCTAGGGCTCCTATTGATACGTTATAAGTTTATTTCTGAAATGTATTTTAAAAAATGAATTCGGAAATCTAAAATCTCTCCCAAATTCCCCACGACTGTAACACGGAATTTATCAACTTTCAACTGTTCGCAATTTCCGCGAAACATATTTTGCGTTTTCGAGTGATTTCGGGTCTGAAGCTTTTAAAGAATGTTATTGGTTTATATTTTGAATTAGGAAACAATGACTTCTGAATTTGAATAGAAACTGTCAAAAGGTTTTCTTACGACAAGATCGGTAGACTTCACAATGTAGTTCTGAAGGATGTTGACTTCGACAGTGAAGTAAATAATCATAAATTCTGGGCAGTTGTGTCTTAGTTCGTAGAGAATTGATTTCTCAATGAGGAGGTCCTGAGTTCGAACCCGGAAACCGACCAGAACATTCCAAAACTGGTCAGTCGTACCAGACAAGTGTCGGAATTGTGACTTCAACTTAGGCCCTGCCCGATTTCTTCCTGCATTTTTCCACTACCTTCTGTCGGACAGAGCTGTAAATTCCTAATGGTCACACGTAGTTCAAATTTATCTTTTATTCAAAAATTAAAATTGTTGCTTGAATTAGCGAAATTCAAGCTGGTGAGAGAGTTTAAAGTGGGCCTACAAAACGACCTAATTTTGAATACCCTCCTTTCGAGTAATTTCTGTTGAGGCGAAAAGAATAAATTGATCTTGTTGTTGGTGACATCTATTGTCAAATGTTATAAGTATATGAAGGGCAGCATTACTGCTGATATATAGTCTTGTCTCGCAGTATCATCGTCTTAGTTCGGAGGACAATATGGCTGAGATCAGTCGGAAGCATAATTCAAGTTGCAGAATGATCTTATTTGTGTACTAAAAGTATTCTTGTTTTCGTTCTTCTTATCATACATATGATTTTAAATATATGGGACTCAATGTTTTTGTGTCTTTCACTGCGACAACCCCATCTCTGCTAATTAAAAAATTAACAGGTTATGGGCCCAGTCTTAAAGTCCATGTACGAGATCGCAGCAGTCCAAGTTTGGAGGATATCGTAAATTTGTGGTTGGAAGAAGAAGCAGAAGAGAAGATAATTTTAGTTTGTAAGGAAGAGGAAGAAGGTGAAGTATTCATCCCAGGTTCCAGAGCACCCAGATAAGAAGATGCAGTTTGAAGAGAAGCTTCGAATTTTTCTAGTGAATCCGTGCCGGACTTTTCCTCTCGCGTGTGCAGAAACAGCAACATGCATGAACTCAAGGTAAAAATTGATAAACTCAGTGGACACGAAACATGGAACAAGTGGAAGTGGGAACTCAAAATGATGTTGACCCAATATAATTTAACGAAATATATAGACGGTACGTGTCCCTGTCCTGAATTGAAAAGTGACACTAGTGAAATTGAAAAAGAAAGGTATGCAGAATGGTGTCGGGAAAATGCTAAAGCTGTGTTTTAACATATGTGGCGAATTGTGTTTTAACATACACTAATGCAAAAGACATCTGGGACAGGTTAGTGTTTACGAACAATCAAGTGTTCAAAGGTTAAGTCTTTTAATGTCAGAATTCTTTAACATAAGGCGGGAACCGCACGTTTCAATTGCCGCCTATGCAGCAATTGGGGAAAAGTTATTTGCTCATATGAACGCTGAGTTACGCGCGAGGTTCGCATGACATTCCAGTGGAATTGTTGCACGGATAGCTGTTATCTACAATGGGTTCCGAATTTCAAGAACTTATAAACGTGTGGGAGATTATGGACGAAAGTAAAAAAAACACAGTGTTTAGTGGGAAAACTTTGCACAATAGAGAAACGCTTACAAAGTAATGATGCAAGTTCGGACTTAAATGCTTTTGCCGCCAGAACTCAAAACGGGACTAAAAACGCGCGAAAAGTGAAACCGGTATCGAATGCGAATTCGGTAGAAAACCGTACTAAATCAAAAAGGGACTCCATACAGTGTTACAAGTGTGGTATATATGGGCATTATAAGTCTCAATGTTTAAGCAAGAAAAATGTTAAATTCAAAAGTAATTTAAAGACCACTGATTCAATGCAGGCAGGTACTGTAAACAAAAGTTCAGCATTCACAGCCTCAAATGAGTGTGGCAGTACAGATGGGTTTATTTGTGATTCGGGTGCTAGTTGGCATATGACGAAAAATAAACATTATTTTGTAACATACGAATCTTTTGAGAAGCCTATTGCAGTTACGATAGCTAACAATAAGAAAATATCCGCGTTGGGGTCCGGTCGGGTTAACCTCAAAGCGTATGTGAATGGAAAATGGACAAATGCACATATGAATAATGTATGGTATTTCCGGCATTGGCAAGGAACTTGTTCTCAGTGCAGTAAAACAAAAAATCAAGTCTGCATTAAAGGTGATAGTGTCGTGATTCGGAAAGACAATCGTATCGTAGCAACGGGGAAGTGGAAATCCGAAGTTTACGTGATGAACTTTCGTGTCGTGAAGCCTTTGAATTGAGCCATTGTAAATATAGCAACTTCAGAAACCAGCTTGCAGGTATGGCATGAGAGACTGGAGCATCAAAATAAACGGCATGTAAATCAAGTGTTGAAAAGCATGAATATACCAGTGAACTCGATTGAGAAAGATGATATTTGTGATGGTTGTGCGTTAGGTAAATCCCAAAGAAAATCATAAACCGCGAATGGACAGACCAAACGTTGTCGACGAAGTAATAAACGTTGATGTAAATGGACCTATGACTCAATCTTCGTGCATCGGCGAAAGATATTTTGTGTGTTTTAAAGATGATTTTAGTAAATTCAGAAGAATTTTCTACATTAAACACAAAAGTAAGGTCAGTGCATGTCTAAAGATATTTCTCAATGAAGTAGAAAATGCTGGTCATAAAATTAAATACTTGCGTTGTGACAGTGGAACAGAATTCAATAACAGTGAAGTGAGAAACACGGTTCAAGAGAAAGGCATTTCTCTGGTTATATCTGCTCCACATTCTCCAGAACAAAACGAGAGTGCCAAAAGGGATAATCGAACTATTGTTGAACTTGCTAGATCAGTGTTATCGTGTAGCGGATTGAGTAAAAGGTTATGGCCGCTAGCCTGTGATACTGCTGTTTATTGTTAAATTACACGGGATCGACTCCTATCGCAGGTAAATCACCGAGTGAATTATGGAAGAGTACTAAGTTACATAATCTTAAGCATCTAAAAGTGTTCGGAACAAAATGTTTGTACACATTCCTAAACAAGTTAGGAAGCAGTTCGACAATAAAAGTGTCTTTGGTTATATGGTTGAATACTTAAACCAGTACAATGGATATAAAGTGTACGTGCCTTCTTTACATAAAGTGGTAAAATCCCATGACGTGTTGTTTAAAGCAGAACAGTTGAGTGATATCCATAGCGTAGAGAAAGAAAATTAAAACACACGACCACAGAAGTACAAATGCTGCTTCCGAAGGAGGAAGAGAAACCAATCCCTAGTGCAAGTGACCTTGGCGGTGAAGTTCCACGTAAAGGCAGCAGCGAAGGTCAAGCAAATGCGTCCACAGACAATATTTCATCCCAGCGACCACAAAGAGAAAATAAACAGCCCAGCTGGATGACAAGTGGCGAGTTTTTTATTGGTGTTGCTTATTCCGCGTTAAGTAGTGCCGATGATCCTGTTACATTTGAGCAAGCAATTAATTCGTAAAATAAATCTCAATGGATTTCTGCTTTAAAAGAAGGAGCATTAAATGAAAATAAAACGTGTTATTTAGTTGAATGTCCTAACAATGTGAAATTAATTAACAATCGGTGGGTTTATCGCACAAAATTAAATGAAAAGAACATCAAACTATGGTATCTTATACAAGAGAAGCAAGGAAGAAGATTCAACTTTGTGTGGATAAAGAGACGCAGAATATGCTGGTGATGTGAAAACCAGAAGATCTACCAGTGGTGTATTAATTATGTTTTCTTGTGCAGCGACTTCATGGAAAAGCAAACTTCAATCAACTGTGCCATTATCGACAACTGAAGCTGAATTTGTGTCAGCGTCGGAAACGGCGAAGGAAATTTTGTGGTTGTCAAGATTGCTGAGTGAATTAAGTGCAATCAAAAAAGATGATATACCTGTGCTTATGGTAGACAATATTAGTGCTATTAAGCTCGCGAGAAATCCCGAGTTTCACAAGAGAAGTAAACATATTAAAATCAAGCAGTGTTTTGTGCGTCAGTGTTGTGAAGAAAAGAAATTGCAAGTGCTATATGTTGAATCTAAGAATTAAATTGCTGATATATTAACAAAGCCTCTTGAAATATCTAGATTTACTATGCTCCGTCACAGTATGGGGGTTTGTGTGTAAAAATATATATTCAGTATATATATATATATATGAGAGAGGAGGAGGTAGCAAATTTATTATTTTGGAGGAAGTGTTGAGGCGAAAAGAATAAATTGATCTTGTTGTTGGTGACATCTATTGTCAAATGTTATAAGTATATGAAGGGCAGCATTACTGCTGATATATAGTCTTGTCTCGCAGTATGATCGTCTTTTGTTAAGAAGGTTTAGTTCGGAGGACAATATGGCTGAGATCAGTCAGAAGCATAATTCAAGTTGCAGTTAATGATTTTATTTGTGTACTAAAATTATTCTTGTTTTCGTTCCTCTTATCACACATATGATTTTAAATATATGGGACTCAATGTTTTTGTGTCTTTCACTGCGACACCTCGATCTCTGCTAATTAAAAAATTAACAATTTCATTCAATATTAATGCTGTAATGTAAGCACTTATCAGCAGTAACGCAGCACTAACAAATATCGCTTTTAGATTTGGCTAATGAAGTTGTATGCGGACCCGATTTATATTTTAATATGCTTTTCTAGGCTCGCTAAATACAACTAAGAAATTTACAGAATCATTTGTATAAAGTAGCATTCCTATTTCGTGGTTGTTGAAATAATAACAATTTATTATTCCGCAATTATTTATATTCAAATCAAGTAATTTTGCTTTTCTTGTTTACAATAAACCCCAAAACATGTCAACATCTTATTGATTTTTAAAATGTGAATTAATTCTGAAAGGAAATACCAAAATACCAACATTAGTAGATGTTAGTCAACTTAATGTTGGGGGGTACAAACTTTAATCTTTAGAAAACTGAAACACATTGAAAGAATCTTTCTTCTAGGAAACAATGCGGTAGTAGTTTTAGGTAATTTCCGTGATAGTTTCATATTGCTCCATTTTCTCATTATCGATCTTCCAACCTAGCACAAACGTAATGAATTGTAAGACTTTTCATTAGGTGTATAAAACAAATATGTAGTTGTTGAAATTTATTGATACAAAAAATTGTTATAACAAGATAGTGACTCTTACAAGGAGACCGTCAACATTATCACGCCGAAACCTGCCCATAATTTTTACGTACGTGTCGTTTATACCAAAATAACACTCCACACAAAATTTGAATTGCCAATTCAAAGTGTAAGTAGGCCAAAAAAATTGTCAAAAATTGAAATATTTTACTGCCATAATATAAATCTAGTTGGCTACACTGTCCGAGTGCCAGGTGGATTAGGGATGGGCCGTTATGTACAAATAGGTGTTAACTTAAAATTGATGCTTCAAATAACAGTTCTAAAATAACCGTCTATAACTTGGGATTTATCTTAACCTTTATACACCGGGCAGGGATTTGAACGATATCGTAGACTCTCACGTTGGGGACCCTGGTGACCCCCTAATTATCGCAAGGTGATGATGGATGCATCGCAGGAAAGGTTATGGAACGCTGATTCCAACGAGGTATCACTTGTGGAATTCCCGCCCTATTCGTAGTAGATGAAGAAGAAACAAAAAATCTAAAAAATAAAAAAATGAATTTTGGAGGGCCTTGGCAACCCTTACAGTCACCCTACGCTGACAAAATGAAGCTAATGTGTAGGCAATACATTTGTGACAATAATGTAAAAATATGGTAGCCATTGCTGCAATACAAAGTCAGATAAAAATTCAGAACGAAACTCAACAATAAAGGCACTTACCACTACTGCTAACTGTGGAACGGTCGTTAGCAGTCTGGGACGCAGAGTGGGACACTGCAGCCAGTACAAAACATCCAGGTATCTTTACGAACCCCGTTTTTCGTACAAACTCGACAGCGTCTACAGCTGTTCCAAGATGTCCCTGGATGGATTGTTTCTGGTTACGCATCCGCGCCCTGTGACAAATTGGCGAGTGGGTACCCATCTTTCCCCAGCGCAACCAATCCACGCACGACTTGCTCCCGAAACTCCAAATGTGTCGATGGAGCGTTGGGACATATTACAAATGAATTCACCAGAACGATGTTGACGAGATGGAGGAACAACTTCGTCGGCCACTTCCTGGTTCTTCTCGCTGCTGAGTATGAATTGGCCATCCGATCCGCCAGATCGACATATCCCATATGCAAGTTGTAGTCCTGTACTACATCAGGCTTATGGGCATCTCCATCTGCGGATAGGAATGTCCCTATTTGTGGTGCAGCGTGCATATTTGTGAGAACATTAATATCACGTTTATCGTTCCACCGTACTGCGGTAAGATCATTTCTAACGTATACATCCACGTCACCTTTCTTCATCCTGTTAGAAGAAAGGTCAAGTGGCATGTTCTTACGCCGAACGCAGCAATAAATATTCATTAACCTTAGTTCATCAAACAATTCAGGAGAAGAGAAGTAGTTGTCCATAAAACTTTATGGCAAACTCCCCCCAACTGCTCTAGAAGTTTGTGAACTATGGCTTCAGTCACAGTCCTCTCAGAAGTACCCAAATCGTGCATCCTTCCCAAGTACGTAACATGTTCCAAGTATATCCGTTGGAACAACAGACCTCGAATACCTTTATCCCGAATCTCTTGTCCTTTTTCGGAACATACTGTTTGAAGATCACACGACCTTTGAATGGCACAATAGCTTCATCCAGAGAAAATTTTTCATTTGGACTGAAAAATTTCTTGAATTAAACATTGAGCAAATCAAAGACGCTGCGAAACGTCTATAACTTATCATAATTGGTATCTGTAGCACGGTTTGGAGCTTTCTGATTGTCTTCGAAATGAAGATAGCGAAGAATGTGAAGGAATCTATCACAAGGCATGGTGTTACCGAACCATGACTGGTGATAGAGTTCGTCAGTGTCGGAAAGTCGGTTTGATTTCGTGTCCCATGTGTATAAGTATAGCCAAAAAGAGATACAATTCTTCAAGAGTAACGTGAGGTTTTTGTTCTCCCAAATCAACCCCTTATTTATCGCAACAAGCACGATAATACAGGTTTGTTTCCTGCACCACAATATCGAGCACCTCTTTGGTCAGCAGCAGCAAAAAGAACCCGAGAGCACTCGTGTCTGTAAGATTCCTTACAGACGCTTCAACTGCTCCAATTAATTGTGAAACAGTTGGTATTCGCTGTCTGAAACGACCTTCAGCCCTCACCCAGTCTGAGGCTTGATTAGTTGAGGGCTGTGGATCGTTGTCAGATTCATCATCAATAAAAACCTCATTATCGATCCCCCTTCTCGCCTCTCCAGCATATTCCTCTTCTTCATCCAACACAAGTCCCTCCAAGTCTTCAACATCAGTGTTTTCATGGAGCAGATCCTTTGTATCTTTTTCAGAAAGACGCTTTCGCGCTATCGTCGAATTTGAAGTTTCGTGAGCTTCCAAAATAATACCCCTCTATAGCAATAACGAGGTACGCCACTGAACCAATTTGTCACAAGTACCCTGCGTACACAGTTTTATATCACACAAAAATAGACTTCGAAATTGACTGTAACCGAAAAACGAAACAACGATAAATTGTTGCCGATTCCCCTCACAAACACTTCTCAAATTGCTAAGAAAAACAAAGCCTGGGTTGAAATATTTTTCGCTTTTGAGAGAGGGTGGGGGTCATGGAAGGGGTGGGTTGACGATAGTGCTTGTGGTTAGTCATTCGTACTTTGCCGGCGGCAATGAAACCTCTGTTATCTTTTCCACTTGTTAACAATCACCTCAACTTCAGTAAACTGGCTGGTTTTCTATTTTTCGCAAGCTTCTAGGCAAGAAATTATGCGTGGAAATGAAGTAAGTTACTCTTTTCTTTATACAAACAAATATGGTGAGTGTGTGTGTGTCAAAGAAAATACAATTATTGTGTTTTACTTAAAAGAAAAGCGTAATTAATTCGTTTTATGTTGGAAATATTAAAAAAAAATATGCGTAGGAGAACAATTCATTGAATTTGACATTGACATATGTTAATGTACCCACCATAGTAGCACGTTATATGCACACCATTTTTTATTATTGTCCGTAGAACATATAGCAACAAGAATTATGCTTCTAGACCATTCAGTGAAAAGATGTCTTATGTGCAACCGTCCAGAAAATAAATGTAATTTACGTCAAAAAACTGACCAATTTTGCCCCTCCCCTACTCCCCCCATATAAGCAACAAATACTTCTGCAGGGTATTAGCGTGTAGTGGACTACTTCATTGCTTCACATTCCAATTTCTATGACTGAATCCCCAGGGGGAATGCCTCCCCCAAAAAACTGATACGGAAAAAACAACAAAAAACACGCCATGGTATTTCACATACATAAAATGCATATCGGCGCAAGCTTCTTGCTTCACGAACACATTGACACCAAAATTATATTTCTAGCTTAATTAGGGGTTGAGCTATTAAGGTTTAAAACCATGACGCGGCAGTTGCGTCCTTCAGCGTTTAAAGGTTAAATATAAAAGCTCGATTTTAGATTAATTTACTTACGTGTAGCCTGTTGTGTCTGCAGTATTACATGTTACACAAGTTTCCAGGTGCGTAAATCGTGTGCGAGTGAGAGTGATAGACAATTCTTCATGAATAAATCGCGTCGTTAGCCAGCCAAATTTGATCATGGGGTTGCTAGTACATGTTAGAGCAGGAATTCCGCCAGGATTTTCAGTTTGGCGGGGTGAAAGTAAAAATTGGGAGGGCGTAAGTGGAGTTTTCCACGGTTTATATGAATTTTTGACCGCAAAAAATTAAAGTTGGGGGATTTTTGAGAATTTGGAGGTGAAACCCACCACGGGGGCGGGGGAAAGGAGTCTGGTGGAATCACTGTGTTAATTTTCGAAACCTATTTTATGCAATTATCGCAGGTTGAACCAACTAGTAGTTACAGAACATTACATATCAAGATACATTTCAATCGGGGGAGAATGAAAGGGGTCCGGGGAGTGCAAGACCCCGAAATTCAGTTTCATGCAGAATTAGTATAATTTAAGGCGTCATTATGTGTAGTGTGCCCTTGAAATAACGGTGACCCACGAGTAACCAAGAGCTTAGCGTGCAGGCTTTTATGGCGCGTGGTAGCGGTTTCAATTCACGCCGGCCGGGTTGTATTGAACAGAGTGGTTCGGAGGCTACTTTACCAAAGACTGTAGGTTCCGTCCTTAGAAACTCACCAGCTCGTTTAGGACGTTAATAAAAATTCGATTAATCCAACCCTGTAACAAGGGGGAAACTTGGGAAGTGATTATTCACACCAAACAAGAAAGATATTCCTTTGAAGAAATATCAAATCATGTATTTTGGAGCTACAAGCGCTCAAAGTTAAAGCAGCCTTATCATAAGTGATGCCATATTTCGACAGATAATGACGCGAGCCTTGTCGGCTTAGTAAACCACAATCGAAGTTCCTACTCAAGTTGAAGGGGTTTCGAATAGACAGGTATTGTAACTTAAGAAATTCATTGTCATGGAATGAATGCCATTTAATAGGGCAATCATGGGAGTCCCCTCTAAACTGCAGTCTTCAATCACAAACATTTCTTAAATAGATGTAGTGAGTACAACTTTGATTTTCATTTGCTAAGCCGACGTCATTCGCTGTCAAGATATGACGTTATTTATGAATTTCTTATGCGATTTTAGAAAAGGAAATTAACAAAAAAGTGCATTTAAAGAATTTAGCGCAAAAGTAAAGAATACAAAATTAGAACCACTGCAGAGTACATTTATCGTTCCAGACATTTTTATCTTGATTCGTTTCTGCATTCTCCACGTAGTAAGCGCGGTCGTTTCTCTCTACCAAGCAAACCTGATTCTCACCACCATTTCTCTGTCCCAGTGTAGCAAACCTGGTTCATATTATGGCAGCAGAATTTTCCAGGTTTTGACATTTTTTGGCCCACTTGCACTTTGAATTGGCACCTCAAATCTTGTGTGGAGTGTTATTTTGGTGTAATCGATACGTACAAAAAATTTGAGTTTAGGTTTCTGCATGGCAATGTTGACTGTCTCCTTGTTAGATTGGAATTCTAAATTTTAGTACGATTTGCAGTTGTCCTTTTTTTTTAATTATAGCGAATTATTTCCAATTCGTGAATCAATTTGTCCTAATACTATTTTACCTCTAGTGCATACACTAACGAAACACTACCGTAAGGTCGTCGTATTACAAGGCACTAACGATGCACCAGTAATTGAATCGTACGTTTCAAGAAGGAAACAAATCCAAAAATCTGTTTTGTGGGAAATTAAAAAAAAACTGTATAATATGTTTATTATTTATTGAAAGGAAACAATATTGCTACTGAATATTCAAAACGGTCTTCTGATACGTTCGTACTGCTCAGACAGTTTACAAGTATTGTATTTTTTCCTATAGAGTTAAGAAAAGTTTGTGGATTTGTTTCCTTCTTGAAACTTATGAAAAAACGTCTGCACATTTTTAAGTGCTGAGACGTAAGAATGGAAAAATCGACCAGAAAATGAAGGAAAACGCAAGAGAAACCTTCAAATGAATGTTATTGACAAGAAATGTATGTACAATGAACTCGAAAGTTACAAGTAGGGGGGCCTATGTAATAAATTCAATTTTTTTTTTCCGTCTACCCACTGACAGAAATTTCGCCCTACAAATGTGCAAAACTGCTTTTATTCGGTAACAGTGATAGTAATAGTTGCTATATGTAAACATCTGTTAACAATAGCAGTTAAAAATATCAGTGTATGAAAACGTATCTAAATGCGAGTTAGTTATTCCCGTCTGTGAAAAAGAAGTTTAAAACAATATTTTATATTAACCTACTTACCTGTATCCTGTTACATGTGCAGTAGAGATATGGACAAAGGTAGTTTCGTTCCTACCAAAAATGTTGTAAAACTATTCTATGTAATAATCGGAGCTTGGATTTACTGGTGGAGAAGAAACAGTATATCAAAAGACAATTAAATCAGGAAAGTATAAAGCGGTGGTTAGGGGGAAGCGTAATAGTTGTTTCATTCTGAATTAGTATAACTAGCGACACGAAGGCAAGATTTTTTTTTTTAGCTCTTCTAGCAGGGCTGGGCAGCCAAGTGAAACACTTCCGGTAGGAGTAGCCAACTCTCGCTAATCCTGAACGATAAGTAACAGCGAGAAGCGCTCAACCCGGCAGCTGCAGTTTGGTCTTGTGGTCAAGACTTTGGAAAGCTGATTTAAAGGTCCGGGGTTCAAACCCTGGCGTTGACTTTTTACATATTTTGTTTAAAAGAAAACTAAAGTGTTTTTTTTTTCATTTTTTATGTAAATACACAAAAGGAAATTTAATAAAAGTTGTGATTTAAAATTTTAAAATATGCCACTAAAAACTAGGATGTATATAAACCCGCCAGCGCTGTGCAACGGGTGGGGAGGGTCAGGGTGCGTCCGAAGGGAGCTGGGCGGCGTCAGGCGCGAGGAGGGTGGCCCAGCCCCCTGTTAGCGGTGGGAATACGCAAAAGTTCTTTCTACTCAAAAGTTCTGTTTAGGCAAAAGTTCTGTGGCGTACCGGAAATGTTTCCAAGTGTGCTCCGGAAGTTGCCAAAATGACTGCCCTCGCGCATGCGCATTACTCCTTAACAGTAAATGTACTTGCAAACGGGGTCGCGGAACAAGCGCGAAACGGAATAAGCGCGAAACGGAATAAGAGCGAAACTTTCGCTTTAGTTCTTTTCGCGCTTGTTCCTATCGCTCTAATTCCGTTTCGCGCTTATTCCTGTCGCTCTAGTTCCGTTTCGCGCTTGTTCCTGTCGCTCTAATTCCGTTTCGCGCTTGTTCCTGTCGCTCTACTTCCGTTTCGCGTTTGTTCCTGTCGCTCTAATTCCGTTTCGCGCTAGTTCCTGTCGCTCTAGTTCCGTTTCGCGCTTGTTCCTGTCGCTCTAGTTCCGTTTCGCTCTAGTTCCTGTCGCTCTAATTCCGT